>OV651826.1:32308274-32328274 GCA_927349885.1 Psylliodes chrysocephalus | reverse complement strand
TTTGTTTGTTTGTTTGGTGTTGTACGTAGCTATATTTCATCCATCCAGCAATTTGTCTTTAATAAATAGTAAACTTAAGAAGTTTTAAAAAAAATATATGTACAGTATTGGCCTTCGAACACCTTTCAATATCCTTTGGCACCAGTGCGTATGAAATCTACAACGAGTCGGCACTGGGGCAAGCAGGAAAGGAATGATTCCAATGATGCCAGCCTGTACGGCCTGGCCAACGTTTCAACGCGATCGATTCGTATAAATGCCAACGTTAACACCATTCCTTTGCCGCTCGCTCCAATTCCAACTCTCTGTCACTTTCAGTCGCACTTGTGCATCGCGTATTGGAAGATGTTCAGTGGATTACATTGTATACAAAAATTCCAAGCTTTCGGGTGTAATTATACCCATCACCATGGAGCTACAATGAAGTTATATAACTTAGTAAAAATGGAAATTTATAATTAAAAAAAAAAACATTTCAATAACAAATTTGGTCGGATCTCATCGTTCTTTAGAAAACTTGGCTTTGTCAAATCTATAAGTACAGCTACAAATCTTTGCTTTTTTTTTCAATATGTTTTATTCTCTCTTGACAGTCAACAAGTCGATGTGATGTAAATGGACTTTTGACCGTGTATCTTACAGTCAACTTATTAGAAAACTTTCTAGGTTTGGCATTTCATCTAATACTCAATCTCTTATAAGGTTATATCTAAGAGATAGAAAATTGAATGTAGAATACGAAGGAATAGAATTTTGTTACTTCAGGGGTCCTTCGGGGATCAAATTTAGGTCCACTTCTTTTTCTTTTATTTATAAATGATATATGTAACAATATTACATCATAAAAACTTATGTTTGCAGATAATTTAATACGTTATGCAAAAATCAACAATATTTCTGATTTTTTTGAAAATTTAACAAATTTAATATTAATTCTAATACATAGATAGGATTTCCCACTCGAGCACTTACTGTTGGGTTGTGCTGTTCCTAAATTGGCGTTGGAAAACAGTAAACAAGCCTACACAGAACACCAGGCTAATTAACCGCAGCAGTTGATGCCGATGATACAAAAAAATAATTTCGTGTTACCTACTGAGGCAAAGGATTTACTTTATTATAATTGAAATTTGTTGGGAACAATAATTAGTTATTATACCTAACTAATTATCTAATTTGCCATCAATTTCAAAAGGTTAAAAATCCATTTCCTTTGCGTAGTTTTTTTAGCAGAACTTTTCGATGCTTCCCTCGTATCTTTAAAAGTATTTGTAATTTTATTAAAAAATACCATTTCCTTTTAAAAGTCCACATATTTTATTAGGAATGTGCGATGAATAAGCGGCACGTCCACAAAAAGGCCGTTTTAAATTAAATTTAGCACCTTAAGCCGAAAAATGCATTTTGTCGAAGCGATTTTAAACATCACCTTTTTTAATAGCAATTTTCACGACCTTAAGACCAATTTATGAGCCCTTTATAAGAAATATCTCTACACTGTATTTTTTTCTGTTGTAAATCAATATGACAAACGAGGTTATTAATTAAAGCAACACTCTAGATTCTGTCTACAAGAAAATTAAACGGCCATAACGGATAAAATATCATATTTATATTCAGTTTTTGAGCATTTTACGTAAAATATATTCCTATTTAAAAAATGTATCAAAATATTTTTTTTACTATTACCTGAATTACTTTAATAACTAACAAACGGCATCAATATATGTCAGTATATTCCTGAGACATTGTTTAACCGCATCACTTAGTCATAACGTCTCGTCGCACATGATGCTAATTGGGAGTCAAGATAAACCTGTAACTCATTGCAAAGGTTGGCACCGATTTTATTGAAGCATCTCTAACATCATGGGATGTCAAAAGAGCTGTTTATGCTTTTTTAACATGAGGCTAGTCCATTGATAGAGAATGTGCATATTCGACTCCTGGCAACGTCCTTTACGAGTCCTGATGACATTCAGATACTATTTTTGTTTAGCCAGTAGCGTCTCAAGGTCATAATATTTGGTGAGATTACTATTATTTAAAAAAATTTTAGTTGGCAAATAGAAAAAAATTATGAGAAAAATGTAAAATTTGTAGTGAGCGTGGATAAAGAACAGACAATATCTGTATCTGTAACGAGTGGAGGGAGGGCACTTAGGTCTCATTAGGCCCATTGTGCATCCTCCTAAGATTATAGGCACCTCCTAGCTCGTGAGCCTCTCTTATATCGACCGGTGTTAGCCGATATTTGCTGAACACAAATCTTCTAACAAATGGAAGCGTCGGGCAATTATAGAGGATATATGGCTTATGGAAGATATATCTCGGAAGAACTGTCACTATTTATAAATGTAAATCTTATCCATCCACGGATGCCCAGATTTTGCTTGGAATATTTTAAAATTAATCGCAACTAATTTTATTACTCATCTATATACCAATAAAATAGTTTTTGATTTGTAGTTTTTCTTCATTTCTTTTATTTCCCCATGTTCTACTGATACGCAGGCGCGTAAATAATATTAATAACATAAGTTAAATAGTAATAATTTTATAAGAGTCGATATTGCTAAGAAAACTTATCGGCAACACTAACTAGGTAGCAGCGAACGTGTTAATTGCTTAAAATCTGATTTTTTTTCATAAATTAAAGCTGCTAAAAGTTTTTTGGCTCAATCCGTATATTGCGAAGTAGATATTTACCAGTCATTGTCCAAATTCCGCACAGTAGTTTCATTATTTTCGCTATTAAAATCAATTTCTGTATTCTTGAGAGATATTAAAATTAGACTTAAAAGCATCTTGCTTAATACAATAAAGAAACAATTAGTACGGACTTAAAAGTTTCCGATACAATGTTTCGCTGTTACATAATCCTCCTCAATTAAAAGTATAGAAGTATTTATTAAAAAACTTTCTTTTTTGTTGGTATCTGAAGACTGCTTGATACCTATTATGTGGAAAATGTTCGGTCATGTAAAATCAGAATGCCTGTGCGGTTAAAGTTCTCGCAAAACAAACTGTTAGTAAATTAATATGAGTACGGGTTACCTGTGGGATTTCTAGTCTCCCACGAGTAAAGTTAGACTACAACCTACGGAATTTAATTGAAATCATCCACTTTCTAATCAATAATGTATTGCGAAAGTGAAAGTAATAAGGTTGTATTGTTAGCAGGGGATTTATTTTGTATTCTTGGCGGCTTATATGCTCTATCTACGAGTTTACGATAAATTTTATAACTTTATTACCAGTTTGCTTTCGGAGACAGTAAGCATAGGCTTTCCTGTGTTCTTAATAATTCTAAGACTATTAAAATAAAAGTAAATAAATCACGAAACGATATGTCATACAAAATAAAACGGCAGTAATTGAAGCACTAACAGGCTTGTGACCACTTCACCTTGTGATACAGGGGGAGACAAGATTAGGTGCTTACAGACTAGGGAACACTTTGGGAAATCTTAACATTAGACCAGGTCACATAGGTTCAGAGGCAGAGGACGTACTAGGCATAAGAATAGATCATATATCAAACGTTACTCCTTCAGGCATTTCGGGCTGAGGTTAATACAATCTTACAATAGAACAAAGAACAAACAATAGAAGAGCTATCGAAAATAAGCAGATCCAAATAATGTCAGACAACCAGATGGACCTTAAGACTTTATCGAGTCAGAGAGGAATTGCATCGAAGCAATGAAAACATTGGTAGATCGAAATAGAGTAAAACTAGATGGATCAAAGGTCACGCCACATCGAAAGATAACCGTCTTGCTGATTCACTAGCCAAGAAAGGAGCCAACCAAATACTTTTTGGATCTGGCCCTTCTATTGGCCTGACAAAATCGGTAGTGACAGACCTAATCAAAGAACATTCCTTTGTGAAGTTCAAAGAAAGATGGGATGAAACAAGAAGCTGCAGAGTTTCCAGGGAGCTCTTAAGTTATCCTGCCAACAAATACTTGACTATAACTAGACAGAATCTGCGCCTAGTCACAGGCATTCTGACTGGTCATTGCCAAGTACGAAAGCATCTCCATATCATGGGGCTGTCAGAATCCGCACTCTGCAGAGATTGCGAAGAAGAAGATCAGACCATCGAGCATATCCTTTACGGTTGCCCGACACTCTCATTTATTAGAAGATTTGTGTTCGGCGAGTATCGGCTAACACCGGCCGATATAAAAGAAGCACCTCTTGGCGACGTTGTCAACTACATTAAATCTGTAGGCTGGCTCACGAGCTAGGAGGTGCCTATCATCTCAGGAGGATGCCTTCAGATGAAATGCTTCCAAAGTATAGCTTTCAAAAGCAATATAAAGTAAGTATACCAGACAGGGAAGCGTGGACGGGAGGACCTCCTATTCATGCAGATCTCACCTGGTATACAGACGGCTCCAGAACCCATGAAGGTTCAGGAGTAGGTATATATAGTACCAAGCCAAAGACAGGAATCTCACTGAGCTTAGGTAAACATGCGACAGTATTCCAGGCAGAAATAGCAGCAATACATCACTGCGCAAAAGAAGTATTAAGACAGAAGGTAAATGGAAAAACCATTGTCATATACTCAGACAGTCAAGCGACGTTAAAAGCACTCAGTTCCATGCAGGTACACTCAAAGCTTGTGTGGGACTGTTTGGAAGCCCTAACAGAGCTGGGTAGTCAAAACAGACTAACCTTAGCCTGGGTACCAGGCCACAGGGGACACAAAGGCAATGAAGAGGCTGATTTACTAGCCCGAAAAGGAGCTTCAAATGCTCTTATTGGCCCAGAACCCTTCTGTGGTTCAACAAAAACAACTATCAGAACATGCACAAAGCAGTGAATGTTTAAAAAATCTCAGGAGTGGTGGGAAAACTCACCAGGACAGAGACAGGCCAAAAAGTTCTTAAAAGGACCATCGTCTAAACTCACCGAGCATCTACTAAGCCTTAATGGGAAAAATACTAGAATACTAGTAGGTCTATTAACAGGGCATTGTAGGCTTAACAAACATATGTTCAATATCGGTCTGACAGAAGAGGCCTTGTGCCGATTCTGTCAAGAAGAAGAAGAAACGGCAGAACACGTATTGTGCTACTTCGAAGGTCTAGTAAGACTGAGATCCCGTTTCACTTGGAGAAGAAAAACCAAGGGCAACTAGCTATACCGGAGAACTACTTCCCAGTCTATGGAGTCTACTACAAAAGACCGCATTAGACAAGGTACTCTAAACAATGATTAAAGGATATCCACAATAGATCTGAAAAGGTCGAGGTGGGGGAGGCCACATGGCCCATAGTCCTAATTAAATCTAATCTAATCTAATCGGCTAACACCGGCCGATATAAGAGAAGCACCTCTTGGCGACGTTGTCAACTACATTAAATCTGTAGGCTGGCTCACGAGCTAGGAGGTGCCTATCATCTTAGGAGGATGCACAATGGGCCTAATGAGGCATAAGTGCCGTGGGGGTAACCCCCCTTCACACGTTACAAATACAGATAGATTCCTTAGGACCCCATTCAACTAGTACATTTTTATATTCAACATCTATATATTTCCTCCTTTATATGCTTCGCTCGCTAAATCTTGCTTATCAAGTTTCTTGGAGGCACTCTTTACTAAACTTAGAGGACAATAGAAGAAGTGCACGAGAAACTGTAAATAATAATGCAGAAAGGGTAGAATAAAAAGGAAAAAGAGATTCAATAATCTTCCCTATTGCTCATATTGCCTCATATTAGTCTCACCCAGTACAAAATTGCTTTCGAGTATCGTCCAAAATAAAGTACCCACTTCAGTTTGACTTCGTACCAAAAAGTTTAACAAAAGAGCGTTTTTGTGCTATGTAACGTAATCATTTTTAATTTTAATGTGATAAAGTATTTACGTAGGCAAAAAAATCACCGCTATTTTAAATTAGCGAAACCTGTACTGAGCTAGTAGCATTTTTATTAAAAAATTTCCAGTGATATATATACCACTCAAGTTAAGGTTATAATTCAAAAATAATTTTCTCGGCGTAGAAATTGTGAAGATGTAAATTTTAACTTTGTAATTAAAATATTGTGCGTAAGGCCTTAGATCGTCGAATTTCTCTTGCGAGCGGGAAATCTATACGGGGCATTAAAGACGCTTCTTCATTTATAAAACTGCTTCTAAAGATTCTAAAGAAGAAATTTTATCGAATCATATTTTAATTAAATTTCAATCTGAAATAAATACACGAATATCAATTATTTGAAGGAGGGAGAATGTAAAGTTGAGAGCTGTTTTGGATATCGATGAAGCATTTGATAATATCTCCGTTGAATTTGCAAAACAGAAGAATTAAGGAAATATGTGTCTTCTGGATCGAAAGAGAACGGGAGGCATGTAAACATTATAGAGGAACCACAATAGCACCACATGTGGCGAGAGAATGTCAGCAGGTTGGAGTAATATACCTGTGGAATGTTGTAGTGTAAGGGCTGCTAAGGGCTCTAAAATATAATGAACATTGTTATATATTTCTAGTAACTTAATTAAAACACTTTTAATTCTATGTGGCACAGTCCTACCAATACATATTCATTGCAGTTGGTTTAATTTGCAACTTGCAAAGCTTAATTCGTGTTTTATGCTTTGTTAAGAATTTCGATCTTATTAGTCCAACATGTTACACGTTTTCTGCGTTTCCATCACAGGTGGTCCTATCTGTGAAAACAACAATAATCCAATCAAATTTGGTTTTTATTTATTGGTTTGTACGCTCTCTATTTGCATGTTGATGACGTTAGAATTGCATGTACGATTTTCACGCAATATAATGCTACACGTAAAATAATTTTGTTCTTCCTGTTTCGCCCACATTTTCATTATACAGTGAGCACCATAAGTCTTACCCCCCCTATCTAACTCGTTACTGGAGTCTTGTTAGGAAAATCGCCGGGACACGTCGATTTTTGACTTTTACAATGTACATTTTTGTATGAATAGTTTACCCTTAATTTCATCCCTTACTGGAGGGGAGCAACCCTTTCGAAAAATTTAAATGGCATGGGGTGGTGAGTGATAGCTCATTTGAAAGAGGGTTTTATTCTCTATTCAACCGTGTAAAAAAATTTGAAATTTGCTTCACTAATTCTCAACTAATTGTTGTTTCAGAATAACGGAAATTAACGTAGCGCACTCATCCTTAGAATTAAAATTCGGCCCTGCATGATTTCGGTTTTGGTTCAGACGTGAAGTAAGACGTTTAGCCATTAGAAGGTCACTGTTAGTCTAGTTGCTTTCCTATTTTGTGAGGTTTTGTTATTTTTAAACATTAATAAATCAACACGTAATGAAGCAAATTTCAAATTTTTTTGCACGGTTGAATAGAGAATAAACCCCCCTTTCAAATGAGCTATCACTCACCACCCCATGCCATTTAAATTTTTCGAAAGGGTTGCTACCCTCCAGTAAGGGATGAAATTAAGGGTAAACTAATCATGCAAAAATGTACATTGTAGAAATCAAAAATCGACCTGTCTCGGCGATTTTCCTAACAAGACCCCAGTAACGAGTTAGTTAGGGGGGTAAGACTTATGATGCTCACTGTATATTTCACACAACGAAATGAATTATTTTAGATTTTATGTATTGTGTGTAAAAAAAATAAAAGAAATTAAAATGGATAATAATTTACAATGCTAAAAGACCGCGTCAATTATGAAAAATGCGAATAATTATGTAACGGAGCCTATTTTATAGACTGATATATTTTATTTTAGAACACACGATGGTATCAAGGCTTTTTTACCAAAAAAAATCTGTTTAATCTATGGCATCAACTACCAGAGTTATTAACCTCGTGTTTTTTGGGTAGGCTTTGTCACTGCTTCTCTGCGCCACTTTGAGATTATTTACCGAAATTACTAGGGCTTGCATCAACACCATCAAGTATCGCATCAGTACATTCCCTAAAAATGCAACCACATTGTCTCGCAAAGAAATTCACAATACATCAGTTGGATAGTGGTTTCATTCATGTATGACATTTTTTACAGAAATCCTAGTTTTGTTTTGTTTAGATTTCGTTTGGCTTCTAAAAGTTGGATGAACATGTACATTTAAAAAAAATTGTGGATAATAATCGTGCTACTTATCATATTACTCTTGAATAATTTAAATAGAACAAAAGGTTTCAAAGGAATCACTTCGGCTAGCAGGTACAATAGTTTTTATTATTCCGTTGGCATTTTAGAAATAAAATGGTTGGGGTAGGTAGTGAAAATTGTAGTTTTTGATTTCTACTTTTAAATTTAATTTAATTTAAATTTTTTTTATTTAAATTTAAATTATAACCTGCGATAAAACTTCCTCTTCTAATCTGTTTTGTTTGATTTTATATAAATGTACAAGTACTCCTGGATAAGAATTTGCAGTGGATTCTATTTCATTCAATAATCCATACTTTGTTCAAACTTTTTTGGCGGCATATCTTTCGGAACGATAATAGTCGAAAATATCATAACAGCCGAATCTGAATCCCCTTTTCATCTTTCTCTCCATTTAATTCTTGTAAGCATTGAGTGAAAATAAAGTAGATCTTTTGCATTTAGTCCAAAAGGAGGGACCGGTGATTCATAGCGAGGACGATAACTTATAAGTGCTTGAGGAGAAGTATAAAATGTCTCACGCTTTTTAACGACGCCGACGTAACACAAGGGCAAGGGTCCTTATGTACTTTACTAACATTTCTTTAGAGATGACTTTCAATTTTAGACTCTACATAATATATTTAGTGCCTTGAAGAGAGGCAAGCTATATCCCACTCTGTTGCCGCACGTTTTTATTGAATATCAGTGAAACTGTGAAATTTAAATATTTTGGGTTGGTACTTTAGCCACTTCCACAGATTTACATTTTAATCTTGAAATTGAAACTGAACGTTTCTGTCAAATTTGTCAAAACATATATTAAGAAAATCCAATTTAAAAAGTGGTATTCAACACAGAGCAAAAATCAAAAATGATCGAATGTTATTACTTCCGGGAAGTAAATTGATAGTAGCAATAATCAATACCAGAATGTATGGCTGATTTTCTTGAAGAAAAACCTGAATTTCTATCTGTTACCGAAAATAATTGAAAAATATCTAAATGGATAACGAACCTTTTATAAAGACTTTTAGATGAAGAAAAAGTGTAATAGAGAGTTGATGTTACTAAAATATTAATAATATTAATATTTAGACCTTCCTAGAATGTGCAAAAAAAAAATTTATCAAGGCACCCAGTATATTACGCCATTAACAAAACCATCAGCGGATCGGAATTTTTTAATATTACGAAAACGATCAGTAAAAAATAAGAAAATGGGAACATCGAAGAGTATTCAAAGAATGTGGCAACAGCGAGATTGAAAACATTCATTTCCGTCTGCGATAAAACTTTCGGGACAATCAAATTATTCACCATATTGTGGTACGGGTAACAAACTGAGAACTGATAACAAGAGCCTTTAAATTGATTGACTAACTGACTTTTCTAAAATGCGAAAATTGAAATTGTTTTCAAAGTTTCTCGAATGCGATAATCGGCTATGTTTCTAACAAATCCCTACGCTGTGCTTCTGTAATGGTAATGACTTAAAAGGAAAGTTAGTTAAATGCGCATAACGTGTGTTTATCAACAGAGATTTACATCATTTTTGACGTTAACTTTTTCTTCTCAACTCCCTTCTTATACGTCTTACATTTAAGTTTTATCAAACATCGTTGTAATTGAATGAACTTGACGCGCTGAAAGTTATTCTCACAGTATTATCACAATTTTAATAAATTATTTCGAACAATTTTCTACTTGAAACTTTTTTCATTTATACAAGGTAATAGTATTTATATTCCTCGTCTAGTAAAATATAGTATTATGTACAGGGTTTCTGTCTTAGGGCTGTTAGTAGCTGTATCTCAAAAAGTATTTAGAGGAGAAATTAAAAAAAAAAACAGGTCGTCTTTTATATCCTATACATAACGTCATTCCTCCAAAACTATAATCGATACAATTTAGTATGACCCTTCACACAGTAGTCTGTGAAGGGTATTACAAGAAACCAAGGTCTTTAATATTCATCCAATTTAAAATTATTTTTTTTACTAAAATCCTTTAAACAAATTTTCAAAATGTCCGTCCGATATCATGTTTTTTGTCCGCACGATAAGTCAAAAACGAAAAATGATATGAACTAAATTTTCAGGAAAAATCAATCTCTAAAAGGGTACGAAGCCTATTGATTTTTAAAAAATCTGCTTAAAAATGGGGGGTTAAGGGGGGTTTTTTGTTTTTGATAAAAAAATGTGACATCGATCGGATGGACGGAACTAAACACATAATGCTTGTCACAGACTACTGAGTGAAGCAGGGTAGCCAGTTCTCCTGTAAATAGTTGGTAACAAGTTTGTTTGACCTCGACAGTGGCGCGCTGAGCGCGTTATGATGAACTATAATTCGGTACCGTCGGTAAAGTAGAAAAGTAGAAAGCGATTTAAAAAATGGCTGGCTTCAAAATTTATGAAATTTGAAGAAATTTCAAGTAACATTTTCCGATTTTACAGCTTTTACTTACAATAATTGAAACAATCACTAAGTAAAATGAATTTTTATTGTAAGTAAATGCTGAAAAACGGAAAATGTCACTTGTTTTAAATGAAAAATAAAAACATTTGTTATAAGTTTATTTTATTTAGAATAGGTAACTATGTCATTACATTATATTAAACATCATATTCACAATAAACACACAAAATGATTGCAGAATAAAAATGTAAGATAACAATGTGACAAATATTTTATTAACAATAAACTGGATACAATTTTCAAAAAACACAATGAACATTTTTAAATAACTAAAAACCACACATAACAGTCATACCTATAAATACCACAATTGTTTTAAATATCTCTAATAATAATAATATATAAATAAATTTTTGGGTGTTGGGTGTTCAGTGCCAGAGTTGCTAAAAAATTATTAATCAAAAGTAAGTTGAGATTAAAGTTTGAGGAAAATTTAAAAATAGTCATTTGACAAATAAGTATTTAATTTTGTCATGATCTACATAATTTTAAGGAATAGGTAACTTTGGCAAGTATGGAAATGATTTTAAAACAATATACGAAGACCAGTTGTTTTGAAATTTTATTGGTTAGGCAACTCTGGCACTGACCCACTTTACTATCCTTTTACCCATCTATTTCAGTCCATTGTAGTTGCAATATCCATTCCAAAAAT
Organism: Psylliodes chrysocephalus; assembly: GCA_927349885.1. Lineage (NCBI taxonomy): Eukaryota > Metazoa > Arthropoda > Insecta > Coleoptera > Chrysomelidae > Psylliodes > Psylliodes chrysocephalus. The sequence goes on along the minus strand of OV651826.1, from coordinate 32,317,024 downwards.
CTCCATACTCAGGAATAACTAAAACAAACAAAAAATAAAGGCGCAGTGTGTATCTTAAAATTAAAAATTAACAGAGATATTACTTTTTTAAATTCTTAGAAATATCCTTATATTTTCTTACAATGGAAGGTACACAGATTTTCAATAATTTCAAAAAAAAAACATCTGATTTATGCTCTTGGCAAGTGAACCATGCAAACTTAACATGTTCGTGTAAATATAAAATTAGTTTTTGGTAGAATTTGATAAATACAATCATGAATAATACCCAAAAATTGAACGATTGCTTTTTTGCGCATAAATCAAACGTCTTTTTGCATCATATTCCTTTAAATGTGTAAAACTATGATGAGGTTCTACAATAAATTGCCCAAACACACTTCGCAATCAATTCCATTCATTTTTTGACTACAAATCCAGCTACATAAGTGGTAGCCTGAATATCAAAGTCAGTATTATGAAGTGAATTGACATTGAATTGTTTAATTTTAAGGCTAGCCAATTCATTTTCTTGGTCAGACAGTAGTGGTTGCGGTTCATCACTAAAAGTTAAAAATGAATTTAAATTGTCAACAAACTACTATCATCTGCCTCACAATTGGTGCTGTAATTTTTAGGTGTTATTAAACTATTTAAAACAGATGTTTTCAAAGCTAAAAGCAAGACAAATTTAATGAGCTTAGTAGGCAAAGTGCTGGTAGAGGCATTCTCGTCAAAATGATCCTCGCACAATAGTTTTGTTTAGGGAATATTTAAAATATCAAACCATTTCTCTCTAAGGGTAATAATGGACGGAAAAGTAAAAAAAATCTTATTAAGTGTATGTAAATAATATTTGTTTCTGCAATTTGGAGCAGCACATGACAATTCAAATTTATTATAAGTTAATGACATCGTTAAGGACCTCAGTATATTTTTACACCTATAACTTACTTAAATCTAACTAAAACTAAATTAAAAATAAGATTTATCGAATTTCACTCACCTACATTTTCCGCGACTGTCATGTTTTAGGTTTTAGTGTAACAACCTAATTTATTAGCAAAGCCAGATTTACACCACCTCATAATATTCAAATGTAGCTTTAACTTTATAAATTTATAACAATTATCCCTGTATTTGATCATTATATTGTATTAAAGTGATATTTAAAAGATTGCATTAGTAAAATTATTGATTTCTTTAAAATTTATTCATTTTTTAATTATTATATGGGTGTAAAAACGGCTTTTATTTAGTGCTCGCAGCGCGTGAAGCGCGATATGATAAACTACAAACAAGGAAACAATTCCCGCCTATTATTCAAACCTTCTCTTTTTAGTTTTTCTATGGAGTGAAGAGTTTAATAAGATATTCACAAAGTAACATTCGGTGCTTCCCCAAGCTGAGAATTTAAATTTTCACTGTGTCTAGATACACGTTAACGTGTACGAAAGTTATGAATTTGCGTACTCTAGTTAATAACAGACTTATTATTGTTATATACATGGTACATTTTTTGTCTTACTTAAATGTAACGATGTATGATAAACATTCATATCACGTTCATGTAATAATTTTAATACATTTTCAAACTATACTAATACATAATAATTTGTAAACAGTAATTTTTTATTCCAGCAAATTGTATTTTATGCATTATTTTTAATTTAAATAGCATTGCATTTTCGGAATTAATCCATCTTTAGATTTAACTAAGTTAGTTCAGTAGAAAATATAATTTCACTAAAATCTAATTACCCTATTATGTAATAGGTTGATGAAATGAGTAGAATAACAAGTATTTGTGTGAGCCGTGATGAAGCTTGTCGGTTAGGTCGGACATCAACTTACAAATAAAGGGAAGCGCTAATATATTGGTTTCATGTAGTGGGTATATAAGCGATGTACATACACCAACCATAGCATCGTTACTCTCCTCCAATTTGACTCGGCTAAAGCCTCTTAGATACTAATTAGTTTAACGATGGTTGTTTCAGTTCATCCGCTGATTCAAGTTCGAAATCAGTTAGTGGGAACCCCTATAAACACGGACGTCACCCTACAGTGTCACGTCGAGGCGTCCCCAAAAGCAATCAACTACTGGACCAGAGAGAGTGGTGAGTAGAGAAGTCTCAGCTCCTCAGACGAGAATACTTGAGGATGCGCTGACCGGCACTTAGTCAGTGCCTCTGCCACCGGTTGGCTCTCGAGACCAAATCCCAACTTGGGTCTTCACTTTACATTAGCTATCAAACCGTGCTTTATTTATTATTCACTTTTAATGCATATACTGCATGTATACATTATTTCTACTGATCGATACACGGACAGAGTTGAAAGTTTCTGGAATTACAGTGCTTAATCATATTCTGAAATAAACCGATGCTGCACAAGAGTTCTTTTAACTCTCAAACTCGTCCATTCCCGCTGAAATTTAAATATATAGGGTGATTTTAAAGGTCGATCTTTTTCTTTTAAATCGTATATCATTGAGTAGTCAGCTACTTTTTTCGCCACATCTATTTTATATTTTTTTGTCTTAAGTTTTCACTGACTTCTGCCATTGATCTGGTATAACGAATGTTCAATAAGTTTTGGGTTAAACTCAATAATATGGTGCTACACATTTTGTTTGCATGATTTTCTAACAACTATCAACAAATTATTTAAACAGCTATTAAAACGAGAAATGGGTAACATCTTTCAAGAACAGGATACGAGTACCTCAAAAACTACAACAACATCAAAAACAATAAATAAGTCTGAATAAGAATAATTTCTTGACCGTAACAGAATTTTATATAAATAAAAATTTTCCTTAGTTTATTCGGTCGTTTTTATTTTCTATTATTTAGCACAGCACTACATATGTTCCGGAAAACTTTTCCATCTTCAGGTGCAGTCAAAATTTAATAAATTATTAAATTTTTCCGAAATATATGTAGTGCTGTGCCAAATAATGGAAAATAAAAACGACCGAATAAACCTAGGAAATTTTTTATTTATATAAAATAAATAAGTCATAATTAAAAAAAAAAAAATATTTTGACCGATCTATCGTTCAAACACTGATGCAAGCAGTCAGGCAAATACTACGTGTGATTGAAAGTCAACCCAAGAACCTCTATTATAATTACTAAACCTAAGGATCACCTGTCATTTTTATTTTGTTTCCCCAAAACTTATTTAATTTGTGTTCTGCTCAGAAAAGTCTGCTTCCATTTATTTATCTTTTAATTATATTGGAGATATCATACTAATATCATTATTTTCATCAATTCTATAACTGAAACTGCTCTGAAAACCCATCGGATGGTCCCGAGAGTTAACCATGTATTCTAATATGTGATAAGATATTAATGTATAATTTTATTATATTTTAGGGGAGATGATAATAACGAACGATAAATATCATATGACAGAAATCTCCAATTCATACTACAGTGTTCAGATGAAACTAGTTATAAGAAGATTCCACAAGTCTGATCTTGGGGGATATAAATGTATATCAAAAAATTCCATAGGAGATGCCGAAGGCAATATTAGACTTTATGGTAAGTAAGCATTTTTCATTATATTTTCTTCTTCTATTTTAGTTCTATTTCTCTATTGAATCTAAGTAAATTACATGTATAAAAAAACTACTAACTGTATTAATCACATTCTTCTTTAAATCCAATTTCTGTAACCATGCATTCCTTTTTATACAGTTTAATAAAAAAAAACAATGTTTCGATGTTCTGTTTTCCCTTCGATAAAGATGCAGCTGGCGTAAAATTGTTGCAAGATTTTCCATATGGAAAGCGAGCTTTTTTTAGAGGTTCCTTGAAAGACATTCTCAAACGGAGCTTGTTCGATTTCGTTTGTCGTTTATATTATTTGAATAAGTTGTTTATTGAATTGTTAACCTGAAAAGAAGTTTATCTCGATATACGAAAAAGAGGAAAAGTGCGAATGACTCCTATAAAAATAAAAAGAGAACCTCTGGCTTGGAACATTTAATGGTAATATTCAAGATCGGAGGGTAACTTTTTGTCACCCTAGACCCTGGGGAATTTATAAAACTGCATCTGTGTGCAGGACTGTCTCTAACAAAATCACCTAAATTTTTAAAATATTTGAAATCATTATTTTCCAAGAAATTATTTATCCTGCATGGTACATTTTAATTCTCAATTACACAATGCGTCTAGATTAGATTTAGATTTAATTAGGACTGTGGGCCATGTCAGCTCCGTCACCTCGACCTTTTTAGATCTATTGTGGATATACTTTAATCGCTGTTTAGGGTTTGGTCTTTTGTAGTAAGCTACATAAACTAGGAAGTAGCGTATCTAGTTGCCATTAGTTTTACTTCTCCCAGTATAAGGAATCTCAGTCTTGATACTTTCACAGTAGCACAAAACGTGTACTGCAGTTTCCTCCTCTTTCTGGCAGAATCGACACAAAGTATCTTCTGCCAGACCAATTTTATACATATATTTAAGTCTACAATATCCTACTAGTATTAAAATATGTTTCCTATTGTGGCTTAGTAAATGCTTGGTGAATTTTGGTGATGGTCCTTTTAAAAACTCTCTGGCCTGTCTCTATTCTGGTGAATTTTCCACCATTCCTGGGATTTTTTAACATCCATTACTCTATTTATATTCTGATAGCTGTCTTTGTGACACCGCAGAAGAGTTTTTGGGCTAATAAGAGCCTTTGAGGCTTCTTCTAGGGATAATAAATCAGACTCTTCTTCATTGCCCTGATGTCCTTTGTGGCCTGAGATCCAGGCTAAGGTCTGTTTTGATTACCTAGTTCTATTAAGGCTTCCAAAGAGTCCCATACAAGCAGTGTCCATGCATGGAACTTAATGCATTCGCCAACGTAAAGAGGAGACATAAGATCCAAAGTTTTGAAACGATAGATATTCGACCAATAAATTATGAAAATTAGTAAACTATAAACAGTCCAATTCTTTGAAACATTTGCTAAATCTTTCCAGGGAATAAATATTAAAAATTGAAAGTGAACCCCTGTATTTTAAAGAAGTCCAAGAATGGAGATATTTTTAATACGATTTAAGATAAATAAACATACACTTTACTTTTGAGTAGATCTATTAATTTGATTTTATTCGCTACTCCTCGTAAACACGCTGTCCTGATTTAAATCAATGCCGATCCTGGTAATATATGTATTGGTTTTCGAGGAAAAGATTGTACAATACACAAAGCAGCAATAAGTGAATTTTAGCAATTTTTATAAAAAAAAAGAATCAATTTCATTTTATTGTCGTCGATTTCAGCAGAACTCTCATCAACATTTCATAGTTCGAAAGCCGTAAATCAGAGAGTAAGTGGAACTCCAATCTCGACTTTTGCAAACAACACGTTAGTATGGTTCATATATTTACGGGGGGAAATACATTGTTAGTCGGTCAACTTAAAATTGATAGGTGCTCGCTAAAATTTGTCCATAAATTATCTTGGAACATAACGGTGAACATTATGAACCTAATAGCTCCCAAAATAAAGCTTTTGTTTATTTTTATAAAAAGGATTTTAGGATTTGAATTTGCTTGAAAATAAGCGTACAGCTAGAGGACAGTTCGTAGAGCCCAAAAATGAAATCAGTTCTTTAATACCTCAAGCCATTTTCGAATTATTTGTGAAAAAATAAATTCTATTGCACTCCGAAATTTCTCTTGCTTTCTTTAATATGTACCTGAATTTCCAATCCCACATCGGCACTATATAACTTTTCTTCCTTAAAATATTCTTTAATTATTGTCCACATTTCACGTCAATCCATTTAGTCTAAAGGAATTTTGCTTCAAACACTGTACTAATAAGAATGTATTTTTGTTTGCATTGCTTATATATGACAATTTTTGTTTCAGAAGTAGAAATACCAGAACGTGAAGTAGCAGGAGAGACTGAACAAAATTCAGAAGAAAACAGCGAATTAGAAGAACGTCTATACAACGGCTTCCAAGGCCCATTCAATGAAAACGAACAAAATATCTTGCCCTTGAATGTCAGTTCAACGTGTACTCTATCAAAATTCCACAGGTTATACCCTGCACTACTGATATTGCTTCAATTGTACTAAAAAGGGCAATTGCGAGGACACAGTTTATAATTATGTGATATGTGCCAAATTTACATGTGCTTCGCTACTACCTATATCGCTGTGTGTTACGTACCTATTTTAAAGAGTTTAGTGATTTTAAAATGAATAAACCAAAACTCGGGTAAATCCTAGGTATATTCCAAATATATGCTATATTGGTGGGTACAGTGAGACTAATTCCCATTAATATATTTTTACGTAATTATAAGTATGATTTTCATTTCACTATTTTTTTTTATTAAATTACATTCCTATATTTTTAATATAGTTAGGATTGTGCTTATTTCTGGAGCCATTTAAAATTACTAGTTCTTTCTTTTTTAAATTAATTTAAAAAATACCCAGGGTGTCCCAGTCAAAATTGTTACCTCTTAATCTGCAACTCATCCACTAGAATAATTAATTATAAAACTTGTCAAGATGCTCTAGAGTTGGTTATGGGGCTCCTTAAAATACTTTTCCAAATCAACAGAGAAACAACGGTTTTGTCCGTCCAATGCTAAAAAAAGAACGAATACGTACATCGAACGAAACTGAGGTTAGATTTTGTAACTCGTATTTGAACAACACAACTTAAATTTTTACGCATCTGTATGTAAGAGTTATAAGGAAGTAATTAAATAGTAAAGGGGCGATGAAAGGCTTGCGGTTGTAGGTCGCCACTCTAGGACAACTTTTATTTATTCTGAATTTCTTGACCTACGACCGCGCGCTTTTAATCGCATCTTACTCATACAGTATTCACATTAAAAATACACTATCTGGGGAACGTAGACTAAATTTCTAATTGTTAGGAATCATTTTTTCTAATCGTTTTTTAAGAGAATTTATAAGTGACAAAATAGGGGTAATTTTGGTGAAATTACAAACACCAGCCGATTTTGAGCGCTCATCTTCCCCTAAGTGTCAAGTTATTGACTCGAACAAAAAACTATTGTAAAGTGTATTTAATCGGGTATAATACGGTTTTAAAAAAAATTCAATACGACTATCCGTTCCATCCATAGAGCTCGAGAAATATCATAAAGTCGTGGCATTTAACACCACATGCCTCTCTTCGTTGCGCTCTAGAGGGTAAACTATAAATACTAGGTTAGTACCCTCGTGTGGTTTTTTTTGTTATAAATGTCCTCTAGATGAATAGTGGACAAGAATTTTTTATTATAGACCAGATTCTCAAAAATGGTGTGTTTCAATAACGCAGTCTTCAACTAAAATTTGTTTGTAAATATATTAATTAAATTTAGAAACACTTTTGTTTCGAAATAGTTCAATTCTCACGGCAGGTTAATTTTTTTAAACCTACCCCGAGATTGGTTGTAGGAATTGCTGCATTTTAAAATCAAGTTGGTGTGGAATAAAAACCCTTTGATTTTGTTTCCAAATGAAATACTAATTTCTAATATATTGTATCTTGGACCAAATGAATAATTTGCTTGTGTTTATAATTTTTGATCACTAAACTTTTTAATGGGAGTGTACCTTCTGTATAAATTAATAATTAGTGGTAGCAGTTAAATGTCAAATATGTTGCTAATAGCTGCCTGTATATTATATGATTTGTGTTAAGTTACAATTTAAACATCTACTATAATCTAGTTGAAAGGACCACGCAGTTTCCAATGGCTTTCGGTCGAATCTGCTGAATTTTATATGTGTTGCAATTTTTGACCTCTTGATTAAAAATATCCATGGTCATAAAATTTGCCTATGAAAGGTTTTCGAGATACTTGTAAATTCTCATGATATTCAAAAATACTTTAAGACAAACGTAATTTTACAGACATTCATAAATATTAAAAGTTATGATTTGGCTCTCTAGGATGTTTGAGACTACCAAAATACAGTACTAACCATTTTGGAAAACAACTACTGGGTGAGTAATTTTTTAAATTAAAGTAAAAAATTGTATGTTTAAAAAATCGTTTTACACCTAAAATTATAATAATAAATGTATTATTTATAGTATAATTTGTATATGGTTATATAAGTGCGTGTAAACGACACTTTATTATTATATGTCCAGGGTTAGGCTTATATATTGCAACATTACCCTGACAATTTGCCCGCCATTTTGTAATATTATTCGTTAATTTTTTGATAAATGTAATTTCAACACACTTATAGAGATTTTACTAGCTCAGTAAAATTTAATAGCAAATGTTACTTACCTTAAAAATTAAAAAAAAACTAAATGAGCACATTGACCATACTTTTCTCTGTCGTGAATTCGGCTTTTCAAATAGACAATTTTAGGGTAATAATTTTTCTAGGTAATGTTGGGCACCAATAATTCTCTTTGTTTATTTTTAAAAGCTAGTGAGAATTATAAACTCTAGCTTTATTAATAAAAAGAAGTTAATAAAAACTTATTCAGAATTTAATGTGAATAAAAGAGAATTTTTGTAACCTTTAAAAAATAAGATTCATCAAATATACTTATAAAAATTAACGATTTTATTTAAAAAACAAGAAACCGTTCAGAAAACAAATTATTTACAGTTATCAGGTATCAAATTTTGATTCGTACATAAATAATTTTAGTCACTAGTAATTACCACATTTTTGCTAGCCACTTCATAGGTAGCCATAGGTAGTTGAGATTTCTGCCGCCTTTGTCGGTTACTCTTTCTTCTTAATAACTTCGA
>OV651826.1:32300774-32305774 GCA_927349885.1 Psylliodes chrysocephalus | reverse complement strand
CACACACCATACACCCACCACACACACACACACACCATACACCCACCACACACACACACACCATACACACACACACACACACCATACACCCACCACACACACACACACCATACACCCACCACACACACCATAGACCCACCACACACACACACACCAAAAATAAAATTTTTTGATACGGATAGAAGGTCACATGTAGATCTCAAAAATATACTCAGTTTTTTTCTAACAGCAATATTAAAAAAGTTGTGGCAAAAATAAAAATTTTTGATATCTCCTCGCTTGTCTATTATCCTGATACAAAGTTCCGAATTCGAAAAGATCCAATTTTGTCTACAAAATTTTGGTATCAGGATAGCAGAAACGCGACAAGGTATTTGACTTATTTTTAAATGTGAATAACGACTAAACGGCTCAAGATAGAGGCAAGCCGCAGAGGGCATTTTAAACTATCCGTCCGGCTCTACCTTTATGTGAATTTATGGAATAATTCGATTATTATTAACTGAGGAATTAAGAAAAAAAAGTTAACCCTTATAACTAGGGAGCAACTGAGTTCACCCCTTAATTGCTCGTGCTTTCCTTCATATGTACCCCAATTTTCATCAAGATCGGACACAAAAAAATTTATAGTCGAAAATTTTGGAAGGCTATACCCTTTCGATTTTTTTGAAAAAATAAAAACCAGTTTAAATTTGCATACGGATAGAAGGTCACATGTAGATCTCAAAAATATACTCAGTTTTTTTCTAACAGCAATATTAAAAAAGTTGTGGCAAAAATAAAAATTTTTGATATCTCCTCGCTTGTCTATTATCCTGATACAAAGTTCCGAATTCGAAAAGATCCAATTTTGTCTACAAAATTTTGGTATCAGGATAGCAGAAACGCGACAAGGTATTTGACTTATTTTTAAATGTGAATAACGACTAAACGGCTCAAGATAGAGGCAAGCCGCAGAGGGCATTTTAAACTATCCGTCCGGCTCTACCTTTATGTGAATTTATGGAATAATTCGATTATTATTAACTGAGGAATTAAGAAAAAAAAGTTAACCCTTATAGCTAGGGAGCAACTGAGTTCACCCCTTAATTGCTCGTGCTTTCCTTCATATGTACCCCAATTTTCATCAAGATCGGACACAAAAAAATTTATAGTCGAAAATTTTGGAAGGCTATACCCTTTCGATTTTTTTGAAAAAATAAAAACCAGTTTAAATTTGCATACGGATAGAAGGTCACATGTAGATCTCAAAAATATACTCAGTTTTTTTCTAACAGCAATATTAAAAAAGTTGTGGCAAAAATAAAAATTTTTGATATCTCCTCGCTTGTCTATTATCCTGATACAAAGTTCCGAATTCGAAAAGATCCAATTTTGTCTACAAAATTTTGGTATCAGGATAGCAGAAACGCGACAAGGTATTTGACTTATTTTTAAATGTGAATAACGACTAAACGGCTCAAGATAGAGGCAAGCCGCAGAGGGCATTTTAAACTATCCGTCCGGCTCTACCTTTATGTGAATTTATGGAATAATTCGATTATTATTAACTGAGGAATTAAGAAAAAAAAGTTAACCCTTATAACTAGGGAGCAACTGAGTTCACCCCTTAATTGCTCGTGCTTTCCTTCATATGTACCCCAATTTTCATCAAGATCGGACACAAAAAAATTTTTAGTCGAAAATTTTGGAAGGCTATACCCTTTCGATTTTTTTGAAAAAATAAAAACCAGTTTAAATTTGCATACGGATAGAAGGTCACATGTAGATCTCAAAAATATACTCAGTTTTTTTCTAACAGCAATATTAAAAAAGTTGTGGCAAAAATAAAAATTTTTGATATCTCCTCGCTTGTCTATTATCCTGATACAAAGTTCCGAATTCGAAAAGATCCAATTTTGTCTACAAAATTTTGGTATCAGGATAGCAGAAACGCGACAAGGTATTTGACTTATTTTTAAATGTGAATAACGACTAAACGGCTCAAGATAGAGGCAAGCCGCAGAGGGCATTTTAAACTATCCGTCCGGCTCTACCTTTATGTGAATTTATGGAATAATTCGATTATTATTAACTGAGGAATTAAGAAAAAAAAGTTAACCCTTATAACTAGGGAGCAACTGAGTTCACCCCTTAATTGCTCGTGCTTTCCTTCATATGTACCCCAATTTTCATCAAGATCGGACACAAAAAAATTTTTAGTCGAAAATTTTGGAAGGCTATACCCTTTCGATTTTTTTGAAAAAATAAAAACCAGTTTAAATTTGCATACGGATAGAAGGTCACATGTAGATCTCAAAAATATACTCAGTTTTTTTCTAACAGCAATATTAAAAAAGTTGTGGCAAAAATAAAAATTTTTGATATCTCCTCGCTTGTCTATTATCCTGATACAAAGTTCCGAATTCGAAAAGATCCAATTTTGTCTACAAAATTTTGGTATCAGGATAGCAGAAACGCGACAAGGTATTTGACTTATTTTTAAATGTGAATAACGACTAAACGGCTCAAGATAGAGGCAAGCCGCAGAGGGCATTTTAAACTATCCGTCCGGCTCTACCTTTATGTGAATTTATGGAATAATTCGATTATTATTAACTGAGGAATTAAGAAAAAAAAGTTAACCCTTATAACTAGGGAGCAACTGAGTTCACCCCTTAATTGCTCGTGCTTTCCTTCATATGTACCCCAATTTTCATCAAGATCGGACACAAAAAAATTTTTAGTCGAAAATTTTGGAAGGCTATACCCTTTCGATTTTTTTGAAAAAATAAAAACCAGTTTAAATTTGCATACGGATAGAAGGTCACATGTAGATCTCAAAAATATACTCAGTTTTTTTCTAACAGCAATATTAAAAAAGTTGTGGCAAAAATAAAAATTTTTGATATCTCCTCGCTTGTCTATTATCCTGATACAAAGTTCCGAATTCGAAAAGATCCAATTTTGTCTACAAAATTTTGGTATCAGGATAGCAGAAACGCGACAAGGTATTTGACTTATTTTTAAATGTGAATAACGACTAAACGGCTCAAGATAGAGGCAAGCCGCAGAGGGCATTTTAAACTATCCGTCCGGCTCTACCTTTATGTGAATTTATGGAATAATTCGATTATTATTAACTGAGGAATTAAGAAAAAAAAGTTAACCCTTATAGCTAGGGAGCAACTGAGTTCACCCCTTAATTGCTCGTGCTTTCCTTCATATATACCCCAATTTTCATCAAGATCGGACACAAAAAAATTTTTAGTCGAAAAATTTGGAAGGCTATTCACACACACCATACACACCTTTTTTCTAGATTTCTATGTTGTTAATTATTTAATAAGTAATTTAGCTCAAATTGTTGACATGTGTGGATTCAAAAATTGACCAGGACAAATAAAATTAGAGTGGCTTGACCTGTTCGCGGGCCACGATCTACTGTAAGATAAAACGAAAGATATTAAAGTAAAGCAACGACAAAAAAAGTTGAGCCCCACCAAGTTTTTCAGTAACTTGGAAAACTTCTGATTTTAAATATCCTGTTTAATTGAGTCTGTCTCTGGTACTTAAAGTTATCTGTAAGAGTTGTGGCAAATAAAAGAAACTGAGAAAATTTAATACATTTATTAAAAAAGTGAAAGATTAATTTTACAAATTAAATAGTGAATGAGTTGAATGAATGAGTAATAAAATTTACTGACGATACTGATAGATGGTGGTATTTTAGTACGTAGATACGGTACTTTCCTTTTTATAGTTAGAGGCAACTAGGAGCTTCCTGGAGGAGTTTGGAGCTTCTTAATAATAATAATAATGTCTTTATTAAATAAATTATTACATTACATTTGCACCAAGAAGGCGAAGATTAGCTGAAGCTACTCTTTAACTCTTAACCTTCTTGGTTTACAAAAGAAAATGAAAATAAATAAATGAAAAAAGTAGTTAAAAAAGGACAAAAGCATTAAAAGAGTTGTCAAACAATAGTAATTAAGTAAAAAATATAAAATAGAATTTAAATTAAATGTTCAGAAAACAATTATTTATTGCCTGTTAAGGAGAATATTTTTAATAGTGTAACGAAAATTGTTAATTGAAGGTAGATACATAAGATGCTGAAACAAATTATAAAACTTAACTAAATTATAGGTAAAAGAACGCTCATACAGTGCAGTAGAATGGTGTGGCATTGTAAGAGTATTAAATCGGATGTTACAATTGTGGACGGCATTTCTAAAAATTACCTTTTCAAACAAGTATAATGGAATCCTATTTTTAAATAAACGGTACAAGAAAGTTAGAAAATGTAGCTGAAATAAATTGTTAACTTTTAACCACTTAAGTTCATTAATACGTTTTAGAGCTTCTTCTTAGAGACGGTCCTTGGAGGTAGAGTACTCTTCTTGGAGACAGTACTTCTTCTTTGAGACAGTAAAGACAGTACTTAGCGGTAGAGTAGCCTCTTCTTGTTGGAGACAATATTTGAAGGTATAGAGTATTCTTCTTGGATACTTGGAGGAGTACTTCTTGGATACTGGGAGGAGTACTTCTTGGATACTGGGAGGAGTACTTCTTGGAGGCTTCTTGGATACTGGGAGGAGCCACTACAGGTTTAGAAATAAAAGAACCTGAGTACCGTGTGTAAAAGTACATATACATGCCAGTTTGGAAATCTAACGGATTTATGCATAAACGGAATGAATATCAAAGTTACATCAGAATATAAAATATTTATAAGGCAAAAATAAGTTAGGAGCCATAAATTTCCGTTTAAACTGTATTTCCAAAATGACTTGTAATTCAATTATTTAGTTGCCTCCCCGCGTATATATCAAAGTAATTCAATGATAACACATTTATATTAATAGATATAAGAAAGCTTAAAAAAAATATTATTAGTTAGGGTAGCTATAATCTATATAAAATGAAATAAAATATAGAAACCGGCTTTTTCCAGCATGGTGGTAATAAAAAAAAAGCACATGGCGGAGCTTCGGTTTTGCAACGAAATCCAGCAA
>OV651826.1:30260774-30445774 GCA_927349885.1 Psylliodes chrysocephalus | reverse complement strand
TTTTAAGACGACCATCACTGTACGCTATGCTAGCATATCTTATGCGATTGATCTGGAAAAAAGTGTCTCAACGTATTCATACAATTAATTAAATAGGAATTTAAAGTAAAATAAATCAATATTAGCTGGTTGTAATCAGTCAAACATCCTCTTCAAACTCTTTCAAACATGAAATAGCTGTATGGTGGTAGGTCGAGAAAGAAAATTCCCTCAGCCACCTACTAAAGAAACTAAAAAAATATATGAAGCCCAAGTTGAAATTCAATTTACCGTGATATCTTTATTTTCATCTGCTCCTCCAAATATACTTATTCCCAAACTAGTCCCATTTGAATCAGGTTTCAAAACAATGGACTTATTTTCCACATCTGATCTTGTCTTCTGAGATGTGGGAATTTGAATTTTGTCCACTCTAGACTCTTGAACGGTTCCATTACTACAGGCTGAAACTTTATTATCGACTATGGCATTCTCTACTTTACTACATTTTTTCACGATAGGTTTAAAAACAGGAACTTTTTGTGGCACATGAAGTGATGAGGTCAGGTTTTCGAAACTTTGTTTCAGTGATTTAACGTTAATTGGAGCTAGTTTCCTTGATTTGGAGTTAATATTGAACATGGCTATTTTTTTGGTGTCTGGTATTATTGGGGAAATATGCTTCAAGATTATTTTTGAAGATGGTACGGTGTTAGCTAAAAAAAAAACTCTGGTTTAATTGAACAGAAAATTCTTAAATGTCAGAGCAATTGAAATTTAAAACCAGTATCAAATAGAAAATCCTTATAGGATGTAAATATACTTATATCGTCGATGACGTCTGAAGATTCTAATGCGAATAGCATTTTTCATATATAATAATAAAGTTTAATTTATACACACTTATAAATTATCTCTTTCAAAAAAATTATTTAATTTGAAAAGTAAAGTGTTATCTTGTAATAGTAAATAACTTACCAGCATCTGGTACTTCTTTTGACGGTTTTGCTAATTGTAATGTCAGAAGTTTCGTAGGTTTTTCTTGATTACTAATTCCGACTTGAATTGTTGGTTCAAATGTAACAGATACATTTGATGGCTGTTCATTTGCTATAGTTTCTCTTACTATCAATTTTTCTTCTACCTCATTACCGTTCTGTTGAATTTCAGTTACTTGCGTTTCTTCTTGTTTTCTTCTTATGACTGGTGAACCTATTTTCAAATCCTTTCCACTTCTACATTTTGCAGAAGCTAAGATGTTCTTTCTGTTTATTGCTTCAACGCTAGATGGTTTTAGCAATCGGTTTTTAGAACTACTGTCATCCTCATCTATTTTCTTATAGTAATTATTCAATTCACAAGATCTGGTAGGTGAAGGTGGTGGAGAATATCTGGAGTTATAGCTAGATTGGCTAGAACTTACAGCCGAATCATTATCACTTTCGTCTTCTCCCTTTCCACTTGGGGATTTTTGGAAAATATCAGTACTGGATTTGTTTCTTTTTTTATTTGAACTTACATAGTCAAAACTGCAATCGGATCTAGTGGGAGACGAAATGCTTTCTAACGATTTTGGCGGATTTAAATCATCGTCGTTAATTTTACTTCCTTTTGGACTACTTTTATCACAAGATTTAATATAATCAACGTTATTCGTATATTCACTATTCTCACTTTTATTAATACTTGTAAGATATACTTGCAGACTTTTTCTCCTAAATGCTGGCGAATATTTTGGAACGTTGCTTGAAGAATTTGAGGACCAAGACGGCATTACTACTGAAGATTTGATTAAATCAAGGTGGCTCGAAGAAAGTTCTTCTGCTGCCTGGAAACTAGTATCTAATTTTGGCACCGGGCAAAATACTGCTGCTGCTGCTGCTGGTGTGGTTTGGCTTTTTATTTCTGGTATATTCACATTTGATAAAAAATCACTTTCAACTGCTTCTGGTATTACGAGACCCTTCAATTTTGAAAGACCTTTTCTTCTCTGCTCGAACATCTGATTCCACTTAGTATATTTTTGTTTGTTTAAGGCGGATACATCTATTAAACTTTGTGATCTTGTATGAAGCAAGTTCGATTCAGATTCAAATTTGTTAAAGCTCAAATCCTCCGTTGATATTTTTGGTCTCAAATCAGTACTTGAAGTGCTTACAGATTGGCTGTTAATTAGGCCACTTTGTTTAGAAAAGTCTGGTTTCGAAAAATCGGCATCGAAGGCTGTGCTGTGGGGCTCTTTTTTGAAGTAGTAATTTTCATCAAGGGATTCGCTGTGCATCTCTATGAAATCTGGAAACTCATGTCCATCTGGTGGCTCTCTGGGGTCACTTGGTAGAGTTTCCATAATTCCATTAGTTTCTGTAATAAAAAAAATCAATTTGAGAACAGAACGAACTTGAAACCTAGAATCGGATACCCAAAGAGTAGTAAGAGAGCAGTATTGTGGGAAGTAGCTCATTCAGTGCTCTATATGGACAGATGCACAGAAAATAAAAAAGGACGCAACGCAAGGCTCTAATTAGAGTGGCTACTGCAGTTAAAATGGTTTCTACAGTGTCATTGCAGGTGTTACTGGAATACCACCGATATAATTAATACCAGAAGAAAAAAAGGAGATGTATGACAGAGAACAAGACGAGACAGTTACAGACATAAAAAAAGACAATTGAAAAATAGTAACAAAGGAGGAATAAAGGGCAGTGGACGGAACGCCTTATCTCATACCTAAATAACTGAAATGCAAGCACTTAAATGTGGACTACTACATTATGGCTTGTACGTAAAACAATTTAAAAAAACCGAAACGGACGCGTACTGTGGGTAATTCGATATACCTGAGCATAACATATTTGTACAGTCTGTTCGCTATACTTACGCGGGTTTCGGATTAGCAAAATTCCCAAGAAAGTAGGTAAAATTGCCCTAATGGTCAGATTTAAATTAAAACAACATTAGGGTAAATACTAAATTTGTTACAAATATTGCAGTTGAATTGATTCTTTGCAAGTGTTGACATTGTATGTATATTGTAAATTTAGTGGAAATTTTAAAAATGCCTAGACGTGTGTTAGATGTAGATAGTCTAATTTGTAGTGTACATAAGTATTTTACGGATGAAAAAGAAAATGGCGGTCCTTTAAAATCGGTAATGTCTGTACAACAACGCGTATGCGATGCTCTAAGAATTAGTGAAACCAAATTAAGAGGAGTATTACAAAATTACAATAGTGAACTGCCGAAAAAAGATCACCGCAAAACTCGTCCATCATTGAAAACGAAAGATATTCCAGATGGAAAGAAATTTGAAATTCGTGATACCATTTATCGAATGAGGGCCAACAAGGAACATGTGACCTTAAATACAATTCTCTCGGAATTAATAGATAGAAAATTTGACGACATTGGCAAAACAAGTCTGTGACAAGTGATACATAACTTGGGTTTCAAATTTCAAAAGGAGGATAACAGAAAGGCCCTTTGTGAAAGAAGTTTTGTCGTGCACAAGAGAATTAACTTTCTAAGAAAATATTCTAAATTTAAAGAAGAAGGGGCGAATTTTATATTTTTAGACGAAACATGGATATTTTCTAGGGGTGCAACCAAGAGAATATGGCAAGATGATAACGTAAAGTCCATCAAACATACCGATGGAGAAGGGAATTGACACATAATTTTACATGCAGGAGGGAAATCGGGTTTTATAGAAGGTGCTGATTTAATATTTTCATCTAAATCAAAATCCAGTGACTATCACGATAATATGAACACAGAAATATTTATAAAGTAGTTGCATGAAAAACTTCTCCCAGGTTTAAGTGAGCCCAGCGTAATTATTTTAGACAATGCACCTTACCATTCTGAAGTATTAAACAAAAGTCCAACGAATTCTTGGACAGTTGATAAAATTAAAGAATGGTTGACAAAGGAACATATACTCAATATATATTAAAATCAGAATTATTACGCTTGGCAAATATACACGCAAAACCAAAAACCTTTGTTGTGGATCAGATTATTGAAAGTTACGGTCATCAAGTTTTACGTCTGCCACCGTATCATTGCCAGTTTAAACCCATTGAATATATATGGGGAATAGCAAAACAATATTATGTCAACCATATTGGGCCTAATGGTTATAGTGACGAAGCAGTTCGGGAAACTTGGCGAAAAGCACTTTCAATTGCAACTCCAAAAGTGTGGCGGAACTGTATATCCAAGTGCGAGAAACTAATAGAAGATTGGTGGACTCGTGAAAATAAAATAAACGAAATAAGTCCAATCATAATAACAATTAATGGTGATGACAGTGATGATGATGACGATTATGATATTTTGGATGATAATGACTGATTTTCATTTTTGTTGGCATATTTTCTGTGTGAAGTGTAATATAAAATTATTATTAGGTTTATAAATTTATGAAGAAGTTTAATTCTGCTCTCAATTATACAAAAGATTCTCCATTATTATTTAATTAAAAAGTTGTACATTATTTTTCATTTCATTTAACCAGTTGATGTTTCCCCAAAGAACAAGTCAAACTTTCGGGTACTTACCTGGAAATACTCATAAAATTTTTAATCTAAAACCCGCGTAAGTATAGCGAACAGACTGTATGTGAAAAGTGGAGAGAGATTAAGGAGCTTGTAAGGTACAAAGTGAGTGAGAACATAACACCAGATATTTTATTAAGCAAATGATGCACACAAAGGAAAATTGGGAAATAATACGAATCGTGCTAAAATAAATACTAAAGACCAAGGAAGAAGTAGAGAGTATCAGAAACTGAGGATATTTACGGCCTTCAAGATTGACGGTACCGTGAAGTGCTGCTAGGTGAACTAAAATGGTGGTTTTTAGTGGGTAAACCAGCACTACCACTTCCACTCTGTAAATACACTACCACGGGTCCGAAAAGACCTCATATAAAAGATTTTCCACCAGCCACAAAAAAAATATACCTTTTAGTCTTAGTGATAAATGTTGTACTGTTCTCGATGTTTTATTGTTAGCTATCTATTATTACCTCTACTACTCATTTAATTTTAAATATTTTTAGTTTGTATGATATAGTTTGTATCCTTCTATCCTCTGGTTAATATCCACTCAAAAACTTGAAAAACTAATGAAACTAAAGGCACTTATAATTATAATATAAACATATATAGAAAAGTGATCATTACCGATTTGCACAAAACATCAACCGTTTATGGATAAATAACGAATTATTATTGATTAATACCCATATTTGTTGCGATTCTATGATAAGAGATAATTTTGCCAAGATAAACTATTTTTTTTTTAATATTTTATATATGATTTTCCTGGTACATGCCAGTTGAATAAACATTGCATTAACTCGATATGGAATATATTTATTCAAACCAAGCTTATGCAAAATTTCCTTTACCTTCACCTTTAGAAGTAAATGCAGATGTGATAATATATATTTCTGATTATTAGTTGTATAAAAATGCAACTGTAACTGACACCTACATTTTTCCACGCATAAAGCAACATTGTTCATAGATATTTTTAATTTATTATAAGTGGGTATTAGCGACATTTTTGCATAAAAAAACTGGTTTTATCATGATTGATTATTACTTATCTTTTATGACACATATTAACTTTTAAAAAAATACCAAATTATTATTCAAATATTTACCTTCATATATGAGTATGCCACAACATTCAAGATAATTTGATGAAACGGTTTCAGTTTATTGAGAATTAGTCGTTCATTTCTTTGTATTCTTGATAGTACTTTTTTTAATTTTTAATAAGGTTTCTAATTCAACGTAGGTACTTGAACTATACTCTATGACGCTACCGTTTTTTTCTAAACAATTTCTAAATACAAAAAGTCTCACAAAATGAAAATTTATGCTGGATTAAATAAATTATAAATACACATATGACAGCTAAATATCGGATCTACTGGGATCGAAAATAAGCCGTTTTAATCTAACTTGCTTATATCAAAAATGGTTAGTAAAAAACTTACAGGGTGTTAAAGTAAAAATTTTATAAGTGATTTTTTCTTCTTACTCTAAAATTTCTTAACATATTTTTATGAAAATGTACATGAGATACAATAAAATTCTATAGATTTGTAGACCCCCTTCTTTTTTGGACAAGAAATTCAGGTAAAATGAGGATTCCACTGAAATCCTACATCTACGGTGAATTCTTTGTCATTTAGTATTTGTTTGTGAAAGCCCTAATTACCGAGTTATGGGCCTCTGAAGGAAGGTCATAGTGAGGCATAGAGATTAGTGTGCATCCACATTCTGGTAACCGTTAAGCAATGATCTCTCTAGTCACGTCGTTTCACCATGGGACTTAGTTGACTAGCGTTTAACCATCGACGACGTGGAATGAATGAGGGAGTGAATTGGTAAATGGGAAAGTACTAGGACCTTCAACTGGTGGTACAATAAGTCGCAGGCTGCAGTGCCTCCAGGCTACAGACGGATTAGGATGATAGCACCAGTGTAAAACTAAAAGGTCTGTTCCAACATGCACGAAAACCGTAATATTACCGTACAAATAATGCGCTGTATACAATTTTTGGGTAGAGCGCACGATTTGTACGGTAATATTACGGTTTTTGCGCGTGTTGGAACAAAATATTCACAAAGAATTTTTTCTATTGATCTTAAACCACTGAAAATGTGTTCCTTATTTTTTTTTTACTATTTTATCACTTCATTTACAATTATTTCCTTGTTATATCGATCATTTATGAAGTTGTAAAATAGTAGAAAAAATCGTGAACAAATATTCATTGCATTTTTCACTACGACCTTCCTTCAGGGGCTTATAAGTCAGTAATTAAGGTCTTCACAAACAAATACAAAGAGGCAAAAAAATTTCAAAACAGATGTAGGATTTCAGTGGCATCCTGTTTTTAACTGAATTTCATTGTCTAAAAAAGTAAGGGGTCAAAGGGGTGCAGAACGCCACTGACTACATTTTATTGCTCACCGTATGCTTACATCCCACGTACATAAAATTATGTTAAGCCGTTTTAGAGTAAGAGCAAAAAATCACTTCTAAAATTTCTACTCTAACACCCTGTAAGTTTTTTACCATCCATTTTTACTTTCCTATCTGTATACAGATAAAGAAAGTACAGGAATCATGATTTTTTTCGACCTCTAGTTTTCGACGGATTTTTACGTTTTGAAGTCCCCTGAATCTGTTTTGACTATTTTCGCGATGATGTCTGTGTGTCTGTATCCTCGATAACTCATAAACGGATACAAAGAAAAACACCAAATTTTTAACTCAAGCTTTATTCCGGCCCGCGGACCTGATTAGATTTTGGGCAGAGTCGGAACATCTGGGGGTTCAATTTACCTTGCATCTTTTTGTTACACCTTGTACATGTATTGTACATACGTATAGTATACAGGGAGGACCGGATTTAATTTATATATACAGAAATCTCGTAAACCACAAGATAGGCAATGTCCGTTAAATGTGGAGAAAAAATTTTTGAAGCTAAGTATACAGTTGATTATTTTTTAACTGTATATATAAGTATATTTTTGTATAAATAAAAATTTCCTTGGTTTAATCAATCATTGTTTTTATTTTCAATCGTTTAGCACTACATATGTTTTGAAAATTAATTTTTTTTCTATAGTGCTTTTAAAAAACCGGTGGTGACCCTAAATGGGGTGTGGAGGGGGAAGGGAGCCCCCATTTCCCGTATAAAGGCCGGGCACCCAAAGCAATTTTTGAGTTCCGACGCCTATGATATGTACCGTAAATTACTGAATTTTATTTCAGTTTTCAACTATTTGTCCATATTGTTAGATTATATTTAAAATATTTGAATTTGGCGCTCTTATAATCATTCGGTCGCTCACGCATGTGCGCCAAATAAGCGGTACGCGATCCAAAAAGGAACGAAATCACCGCGGCAGCCACTGCCTGACATTGATCGACAATCGACTTTATTAAAAATCTAACAATATTGTTAAAAAAACTGATAAAATTGTCTAAATTATTAATTATATAATTAATAAACTTAAGAGACATCAAAATTAATTTGTTAATTTAAATGCACAAGAAAAAAGTAAATTTCGCTCCCACTCACACCAAAAAATAAATTGATAACTATTTAAGAATTAAATTTTATAATTTTCTCAAAAATCTGGCAATTAATCATCAATCTAAAAACAGATAAAACTATTATTTTTACTTTTCCTATGGAATAATTAAGAAATAAATTGAAGGGTAGTGCGTTAAAATGCATTAATTACATACAGGGTTGGGATAAAGTATGGAACCAAGTAAATATCTTTAAAACGAAAAGGACGATATTTATGAAACTGTGCAGACAAGTACAATGACGCATAACGCATCTGATGCCATATTTTTTGTTACTATTGTACTTCCGGTTTTACCGGAAATACCCTCAACTTTTTTAATTTAAAGGGGACACCCTGTATATTTTTGCAGATTTTAAAAAATCTTGTTATTTCGAATTCGTACAGTGTCGTAAAGATATTTACTTGGTTCCATACTTTATCCCAACCCTGTATTATTATTCTCGGTTTCTGTAAAGATTTTAATATTGTAGAAAATAGTTGTCTCGGCTCGTAAATCTTCGTTTAATGAATTTACCTCAGGAATATTGCGAATTTTTTTAACTGCTTTAAACGCTTCAGCCAAAACTTTTTGATTTTATGAAAAATATCTTATTTGTCATTAATTTATATTACTTTATGTTATTTATTTGTTGACTTAGGATACATAAAAATATGAAAATGAGTTCATGCTTAATTAAAAATAATTTAGAAGCGAAGCAACTTTGTTACATCTTTCAGTTTATATGGTTTAAAAACTATTAAATAGGTATATGACTTTCACAATATCAGTAAGACGACAAATGAGTAATATTGTAAAAATATCACCTTACAATATTCCTAAAATAGCACTTATCCGCAAATATTGCAGGTTGCGAAGCCTATTGACGTAAGTTTATGTTACTGGTGTTTTCATAATATTCCGGTGTTTTTACAGTATTACTGCGACGACGTTCATGCATAATCCACACTTAAGCGATTTAAAATGGCATTTTGTTACCTATCACTATTTCTTGTAACTCATTAAAAATATGTAGGTGGTTTGATCCATTCGATATGATTGATACACCTATTTTAAAATCGAACAAACAATAGACTGAACGTCGAATACATTTATCACTCATTTACAGTTTCAACATTCCTTAAAGTTACCAATAAAAGTTCTTTGTTCCGGAACCAAATTTATTTGAAATTGAGAATAAAAATAAAAAATATATTTACCACAACGTATTGGCATATAATCCAGAAGTAGTCACTATGAACCATACCTATTTTATTTAATTATTTATTTATTCAATCCGATAGTTTCAATAGTAATCGGCGCGGCGGTAAGGTTTAAAATAACGCATCAAAGAAAAAAATCGAGTTTACATTAAACACAAAATTCATTTCGAAAAGAACCAATAGACACTACAGACAGTAAGAATAGTTCTTTCTTCGGGTTAGCTATTGTTAATTTTAATACACGTCTTTTTCTTCACGATTTTCGCTCTCACTATGGTCTTTTTAATTTATTTAATTTATAAAGTTTAAAAAATAGAGCTATGGACACTATTTTGGCAATTGTCGAAGTATTTCTGTTTGGGTTTGCACAAGTAAAAGAGACTAACTGAATTGGAGATGGAGGTGGGGAAATGGCAAGCACAGATCGCAGAGCACAAGCATCAGGTCAGTGGACGTTGAGTCAAGGGCATCAGGCTTGCTGTGGTACGGATTGTCGATCACATTGTAACTGCATTTTAAATTGTTCAATGGCAGTTGCAAACCTTTGGTTAAAAGGATATTGAACGTTTATTTACTCTACCACATAGGAGGACCGATTGCTAGCAGCAATATACAGGCGTTTAAGGAAATACTAGCCACCCTATATACGGGGTAGTTCACATATATTACGATTTAAATTAAACAGGATGTGTATTATTACGATATTTCACGGGAAATATATGTCCAATTTGTAAACTGGAAAGTAATTTTTTTTACACAATTTTGTGGTGCTTAAGAAAGTTTATTTTTTGAGATATCACAAAAATATAGTCCACCGGAATTAGGTTTTTAAGGCGAAATTTTTAGTACAACATAGAAACCCAGATAACAAAGGTTTTGACTTCTTTGGACAAAATTTCACTATGGGCAGAGATAAGAATGATTGGAAGAAATACATACATTTTTCGGCGTTTTTCCTATTTTTTTTTTGTATTTTACTCAAAAACGATGCGTTTTCATGAAAAATTTTACTGGACTTTTTTTGAAGAACAAACGATTTTCTATCGATTATGTGCTTATACATTTTTTGGCAAACTTCATATTTTTGCCGCTAGAGCGCGCCAAAAGAAAACAATGTATATATATTTTGCGGTTTATCGCATTTTACATAAAAACCACACACTTTGGTGGAAAATTTCGTCAAAGCAAAGTTCTAAAGCGGAAAATTTCTTATCGAACTTATCAATCAAACAGATTTTCCGGAAACCCATCATTTCTGCCGCTACAGCGCATGCGCGAAAAGTGAGTCGTTTTTTCAATAAAATATTCTTAAATTCTTTTTTTAATTTCAAGCAATACCGCTCTTCTTTATATAACAGCGGACAGTTTTGACAAAAATTTAATAATCATCGGCACTAAGAGATATAAAAAAATACGGAACGTACAGGGTGTTGTTAGGTTGCTTTTCCCATTGTAAAAACACCAAATAGTACATGATATTTCACATGATATAATCAATTTTATGTGAAAACCGTATTCATTTCAATGACCTACATTTTTCGCCGTAAAAGTATAATTGTAACATTTTACTTTTTTTTTCCAATCCGCAACAAATATGTACCTACAGGGTGAATCAAAACCCGAATATATTTCCTATTTTTATATTGATATCTATATTTTATATCACCATTCAAAAGTACCCTAATTATATTTCCATTAGAGTTAAGATGTGCTGTGTTTGGTAATTAATTGCTAGAATTTAAGCTGTCATTTATTATTGACTGAAAAGTTTTTGAAAATTTCTAATGGGTCTAATACGTCAAAAGATGTCCCCCAAATAAAATCATCTGACGTGTTTCGGGAAAATTTTCCAGTTACTATGGGATAAGAAATATACGGGGTGGCTCGTCTGAGATGGAACACCCTATATACCATACCCACTAAATATGAAACATTACATTTTTTTTCTAACGTTTTTATAGAGAATTTTCAGAAATGAACTGTTAAGTATGGAAAACATATTTATAGACTGGTCATCACAGTTATAAGATGCTTTAAATGTCAGTAATTTGGGCATTTGCAAACAGAGGAATTACAAGGCTTGCCACTCATTGACAGATTAAGCATAGACTACTTCATAGAAGTACTTATTTCTGCTCTTCAAGATATAACTGGAGTGCGTTTAGAAACCTCACACGGCGCGTCTGACCACATACATTAGAATAGGATCTGTATGTCAAAAATAAAGTCAAGGAAAAGGCAATCTCCGTGGTGCAATAGCAATCTCCAAAGCTTAAGAATCAAGTTTATAATACCAAAGGAAAAGAAGCAGAAGTAGATACTGGGCACATGAAAGAGTTGAATACCAGCGATTACTTGATATGTATAAGAACACTAAAGAACATTCATGGAAACAGTTTTTACATGAGCAGTTGGCAAGGAATCCCTTCGGCGTAGCATATAATTGTCGACGATAAGATTAAAACTAATAGTATGCAATATAGCATCTATAGAACTGATGGTACATAAGCAATAGCTCAAGAAGACAAAACTGATCCCGATGACATGATCTGGAAACCGAAGATCATGCGATAATTCCACACAGAGCGAATCTAACAACTGGAAACACTGACACAGTACTCAGTAATTACGGAGAAAATAGTGGATTCTGCCGTTATAAAGATAACACTATACAAATCGATGGGCGTAGTACCAGGTACATGGGAGTTTGTCGTTAATAATTAATATTTATGAAAATATAAAAATTACGTACCTTTAGTTTTCAGTTCTACATCCTCGTCTTCGGGATTTTTTGTTTCCTCGTTTTTATCAGTATTTTCCACTATTACTACGGGTGTTGACTTCAAAGGAGGTCTACAAAATAATTATTATATTACCTTATTATTATTTCCGGGTGGGAATTTACAATAAAATGTACCTACAATACGACTAATGTGTTTAAGCCAAAGTCACATTTGATGACAAATTTTTTTTGTTGGTATTAAATAGATATATTAAATTAAAAAGTTAAACATCTAACACTTTTTGATATACATCTAGAAACGTCTAGAAATATCACTGTAATACAAAGAAATCTGACTCTATAGCGGATGAACTCCGGGAAATCATGAATTTAGTAGTTCAAATTAAAAATATCACAAATGAAAATAATCTCTATAAGAATGCAAAAACTATAGAGGTATGAAATAAAGAATAAGAAATATAGACAAACAATAGAAGATTTGGGTCGCATATAGAAAACGTACCTGTTGAAATTAAAGTCGGAATTCTCCTCTTCTTCAACCTCGCCTATTGTAGCTAATTGAGACGATAAACTCCATTTTGAACTGTATAAATCGACACCATTAGAAAAATTATCAACGGTATCATTTTCCCTTTCGTAATAATCAAAATCTGCTTTATACATTTCGTTATCTAAAAACATATTCATCGCTTTTTCAGAGTTTTCGATTTCTTTAATTCCATTTCCATTTACAGATTTTGGTACAAAATCGACTAGCCTTGGAAGATTTTCTAGGATCTTTTTACTTCCTTCATTTTTTTCTGAAATTAAATGACTATCTTTTGATCTTAGAGGTACTTGTGGTTTCTTCAACACTGGTTTAACTTCATCTGCTATAACTGATTCTTCTTTAATGCTATCAATTTCATCAGGAATTATATTTTTTGTGCTTTCATTACCGTAACTCAAAGGTGCATCTTGGAAACATAAGGGATTTATATAATCTAAAATAATGTTATTATTTTCCTCTCTAGGTAGTGATGTAGGTTTTCCTAATCCTTTTATAATCACCAAGCTGTCTTCATCGTCATAAATATTTATGTTCGAAATATCCAATTCCCTTTGTACTGCAGTTGGAGTTGAGGGTAAGCTTCCAGAAAAACTAGAAGTTGTTGTGGTAGGAAATGAACCAAAACGATCAATAACAGTAGAAATCGTACTGCCTGTTTCATCAGATTCGCTCAAGCTCTGAGTAGATTCCTGAAGGAAGAGATCGACGTATATTTCAGCATCTGGAGGACCAAGACTCCCATCAGAAAACCTTCTGTCTCGTCTTGATACATCTGGAGAGTTGTATGATCGAATACTGCTTCTCGGAGACTGTAATTTCTTCTGCTTGTTAGATTCTACTGTTCTGGAATCTACATTATCTGTTGATTCTTTAGGTTTATTGTTATTTATATTTTTGAGTAGTTTTCTGGATATTTTTCTGGGTGGTACAGGTGGTGGAGGAGGCAGTACTCGTTTTTCTTCGGCGCTTATTACTAATGGTGGTATTACTGTCTTGGCTTTAGCTTCGTTTTCGTAAGTGTGTCGCACTAGGAGTTTTATGGCAACGTTTGATTCTTTAAGACATCTTACGCAATCTATTCTGGTCATAGTATTAACAGAAACTGAGTCAATTTCCAAAACTTCATCTCCTTCTGTTAATTTGCCCCACGAACTTTTAACACTTGATGCTGGACTATTAGCTGCACATGATTGGATGAATAACCGTTTGACAAATTCGTTAGCTTTAGTGCCTCCTTCAAATTTTAATCCAAATCCCAATCTTTCCCCAGGTAATCTGTAAACTATGACCTCCTCAGTAACATCTTTAATATTTTTTTTATTTTCGTCTTCGCCTATTGTTAACACCGTTACATAATCCGAGCTGCTAGAATCAAAATTTATGTTTTCATTAATTTCTTGTTTTGCTCTTGCTCCTACAGACACTACTGTCACGAAATTTTCTGACATTGTTTCAGTTGCTTTAGGGACCGCCTGTGTCATAAATCTGTAAACAAATTTGAAAAATAGCTTATTTTTGATATCGTCCCAACTGTATATAGACAGCTTGAGTTTCTCTTGTAAGTGAGATGGATATATCGCGATTAATGAACTCGATACTTTTAAGTTATTTCAAATACAGGGTTGGCTTTCATATTTTAGCTGTATATGTTGGATGTATTTCCAAAATGTAGTACTGATTACTTTTATACAGTATCGACTATAGAATGCTTCCAATACGCTTTGCACAAGTGCATGTGAAAGATACAGAATTGGCATTACAGCGGACAGAAAACGAATAATAATATCAAATTAATATAAAAGTTGTATGACCATGTTTTATAAATATTCGTAAATATACAGGGTGGTCCATAAACGAGGAGCTGACCACACTTATACATTTCTATATTTGTTTTCACATCGTCAGACAACTGTAATAGACTTCATTTATTTGCTATGTTATGAGGGATAACAATTTTTTTAAATGGAATAACCTATATGTTATACCACCAATTAATTAATACATGGTATTCCATTTAAAAATCGTAACCTCACGTTTTGACACACCCTATATACAACATTAAATGAATTAAGTCAATTAAAATTGTTTGACGATGTAAAAACAATCAAATCTGTATTACTAACTGCAGGGTGTTTTGCTTTAAAAAAGTATAGATTTGATCAGCACCTCGTTTATGGACCACCCTGTATATTTAAGAATATTTGTTAAATATGGTCATAAAACTTTTATATTAAACATTTCTTCGTACTTCTAATAATAAAACAGCTATCGATCAATTATGCACTAATGGGACACCCTGTATATGTGTTATTGACTAACACATTGGTATTATTACATGGGCAAATTTATAGAGAATTTTATGCCAAGATAATATACAGTGTGTTGCGTTTGAAAAAATTGAGTAAATTGAACTTAAAATTAACCATATTTTAGATGTTTCAAAACACTCTGTATAGAATAAACCAGTTGTATCACCTCTATTCGTTAGCTTAGTATTTTATAACACTAATATTTTTTAAAAACATTCTAGGGTTAAATACAGTATTCTCAAGCCATTCTAAAAATAAAATATAGGGTGTTCTATTTAAAAACCAATGGGACCCTGTATATAAATTTTAATTTTCAATTTGCAGGAACATTATTATTTTAGATGAAAATGTTTGAGAAACTCTTTGTTTTATTGTATTTATTTTATCTCTCTATTTTTGTTTAATTTAACGTTTAAATAAATATTGATGTTGACTATGGCTTGAGGGGGGTAATTACCCCCATTACTCCTTATCTATGCCCTTGCAACAGATAACTGTTCACTTTTGTAGCAACGAGCTTCATCAACCATTAATGAATAGAATCCACACTGACGAATTTTATTTATTTTTCTTTATAAAATTATTATATGTATTTGATAATAATAATAATAATACTCTCCCTAATTCACCCCCTTACGAGTGAATTTTAACCCCAAAAGCTGAGCTTGTGCGTGAAAAGGGACGGCTATTATTATTATTTGCCGTGGCGCTCCGAGGCGACAAAGATGATTGATGGTGTCATTTGACTTACAGGTGAGGAAAACCTCACCCACCATCATCGAGACGGTAATGCATGGCGGTTTTATAATCTGCATGTCATATCAACAGAAATTGAATTTCTATTAATACGGCACACATCAAATCCTATACCGAACCATGCAATTTAATTAAAAATCCACATGGTCTGGTCTGGGATTCGAAGCCCGGCAGTTTCGGACCATAAACTTGCCTATAAATGAATATAAGCGCGTTAGACTGCTACACCACCGACCCGATTAAACAAACTATTTCGTTTTGAATGTCGTGGATAAGGTTTTTTTTTGTACAGTCACAATTTGGTAACGACTTTAGTAATATACCTACGTTACCTGCTACTTTTTAGTATCAGTAAAAAAGTAACAGTGTGTGAAATATCACCCATCAATATCAGGCCCGGTTCGGCAGTGTAAAAGTGATAACAGGAATGAACTCTAATTTGTATTTAAAAAAATTAAAACCATATTTGTCTTTTTGCTGATTGGTTTACTTTGCTAGAGTGGAGTGAACTTAAAATATGATGCGCTGATTCGATCTACCTTAGTACCATGGGGGGGGGGCTAAGCACTCTCAGCCCCCCCCCCCCCCCTTCCGCTGCCAATGTTTCAATAAGATTTTTTTATTTATATTTATTTTATAAATTAGTAAAAGTCATAAATTATTTTGTCTTAAAAACTAAAATCATTTTTAAAATTTATAGATTTTCGTTAGTGGGTCATAGAAAAAATATACTGTACAACTCGAGTGGATTATCCATATCTACTCTTGTTGCACAAACTATACTATTTTCTACTCAGCATAAATATAAATATTTACATGGATAAACGGGCCCATATGTATATTCATTTATCTATCGGTTATTCACAACTTTTCTAATTACATCAAACATTTTATGAAACATGATGTTACTAATATTGTGTGACATTAAATCGCGCCATAATCCGTATGTTTATATCTTTAACTAGAATAATTGCATCCGTTGTTTTTTAATATCTGATCACATATTTGAAATATTGTAGCCTGTCCCTCGTATATCCACCTGCAATAATTGAAATAACGTGGCCTCCTTTTGATCCATTCTAAATATTTCACACTACTCTAGGTATACATAGTTTCGCAGAACTTGTTAATAAATTATTGGAATATTTATCATTTTGCGTATATTATTTATATATACATGATTCTTATCCTTAATAGGTTGTCAACATTTTTCAATTAGGTACTTATTGGTAAAATAAAAGGTATGAATTGTTAACCTAGAAAGAGCAAACGACATACCTACCTAAGTACTAAATCGCCAATTTCAAAAAGTATATAAACAAGTTTTCTATAAAAGTATCTATATAAATAACTAATTGAAGTCAGTGAAAATACAAATATGTAGACACTAAGAATAACCACTTTCAGGAAATTGTGTCATATAAAAAATAATTTAAATTTTAATGAAAAAAAATGCAAAATTCCACTTTATTCACTTGTGACAACTTTTCAATTCTCTTTTAAAAGATACGACCAACTATTTTATAGCTAAAAGATGCTTGAAAAATATTTAAAAACGAAAATTTGAAATGTAGTCCATCAGAATCTTCAATAAGAGGACACGATATTTAACGGTATTTTTTCTAAAAAACTTACAAGATAAACAATATGTAGGTGCACTGAAAATTCCTGAACAATTTAATCAAATTTCAAAAAGTCACTAGCAACTAAGATGATATACCTTTAAAATTCCCGGGCACATTTTTCAGAGCAATCATTTATTTTAAACATGGGACACTCTAACAGTGATAGTAAACAACTGTTTTCACCTCTGAGAGACCCACTTGAAGTATATGACCTCGTACGCTCTCGCGTGTCCTCGCGCAAAGTGGCATTCATGTCTTGTTTTATGGTACGGACCAATATTTGCTGAAAAGCATGGTAAGGTAATAGATGTGAAAAAAATCACAAAATCTGTCTCATCAGTTTAGGAGTGGTGATTTATATAACGACGGAAATAATAGTTTTAATATGCAGTATATACAGCTCACCAAAAGTTGCTCTGCCGGTGAGCCGCCCATAAAAACAATAAAAAGAAGAAATAATTCTAAAATGGGTATTTCTAAAATATCTAGAAATATGTAGCGATGGTAGTTTTTAGGATTTCGATAACATACACCCATACATGTTTTTTTTATTGTAAAATGCTTTACATGAAATTGAAAATATCATCCCCGTACCTCACAAATATAACTATACAGTTCGCAAAATATAGTAATAGTATATTAATAATACTCTCCCTGATTTATCCCCTTACGAGTGAATTTCAACCCCTGAAGTCGACTTGTGTAGGGGAAGGAACAGCTATTATTATTATTTGCCGTGGCGTTCCGGGGCGACTTAAAGATGAAGCCTTATAGACCGTCAGATTGTGACCGATTTAGGTGCCCCATTTTCGCATACAAGCCTCGAAGAGGGTTGAAAAGTACATCGATGTTGAGTAGAATAAAAGAAAATTTACGAGTGGCTCTTGGGGATAACACATGGAAAATTCGATTTTCTTCAGACAAATTTTTCGACCTCAAAATGCACTTATACTTTCGGGTCATTCAAGATAATATGTTTTTCGGACTGATGACGACGTACGTTTTTATACATTCGATGGACTTGTATGGAAAAATCGGGCAAAATCTCGATTTTTCCTTAGAAGATTACGCTTTTATTTAAACCCTTTAGCCACTTGTCACATTAAAGCCTTTGGTTTTCCGAAGCCTAGTTCTCTAAATTATTCATATAGTGAAAACGGCTTGCGTGGAAAAATGGGCAACAAATAATCTTTCGTTTTTTTTAGGGAAAATGGAATTTTCCATGTGTTATCCCCAGCAGCCACACGCAAATTTCCTTTCATTCTACTTCGAGGCTTGTATGCGAAAATGGGGGCACCTAAACTTGTCACTATCTGACGAACTATTAGTCATAACTCTAAACTAATAGAACGCCACGGCTAATAATAATAATAGCCGTCCCTTTCCCGGACAAGCTCAGCTTTTGGGGTTAAAATTCACTCGTAAGGGGGTGAGTTAGTGTTCAGGTTTGAACATTTTTCTTTGTATTCACCTATTAAATTAACATCCTGTATATGAAATTCATTACACAGGCCTGCGTTTAAATACTCTGTAAAATGTAAATTAAATTTTTCAACTGAAATTGGGTATTAAGTGACGCTGATTTCAAATCTGCTTTTAGTTTTTTTCTATCACGTAAGGTTTTTAAACAAAATACTACAAGAATGCAAAAAGTAAAAATATATTTATAGTTACTTAGGATAAAAAAGAAAATAATAAACCAAGAAAACAAACAATAAAACCGGGAAAGTAGTTAAAAAATAATATACATTAATCCTTTGTTTTCTTGAAAAATCTTTTTCTCTTTCCGGAAAAGCTTCTTTTATGTTTTTCGTGCATATTCTGCGGTAGGACGGTCCCTTTTAAGCATGCAATAGTAGTCGGCCATCATTTTGATATCCCAGCGCCCTTGATATCGCCGTTCCATCTCTTTTATGTCCTGGTGAAAAATAGTCAAGATGAGCATGTAGAAAATGAATTTTTAAGTTCATGTTACAGCCTAACTTTCTAAATTTGTCCAACATGTTTTCAACAATAGGTACTTTCAAATTCAGGGTCTTAGTTTCATAGAAACTTATTTATAACTAATTTAAAAGCTGTTCATGCTTCTTTTTCGTCTTCCTGCATAACCGTCTAGAGCTTTGACAAATTGTTTCATCAGCTCCAATTTTATATGTAGAGGGGGTAATAAAAAGATCATCACATAGAATCTAGTTATGTTGTCTGTAGTTTATTCTTAAAAGCAGTACCTCAATATTTTCGTAATTTTCTTTTATTACCTGAGTAGAATGACCAACAGGTTCAGATGCATATAAATTGCCATTATGAAGTAGAACAGCTTTAAGACTTCTCTTTGAAGAGTCTATAAAAAGTCTCCACTCGACAGGATTGTATTTAGGAGCACCTAGGTGAATAATCAAGTCAGATAGATTTTGACAATATACAAGTGAACCAGCTGCGGCAAAGTAATTGACAAATTCAGCCTCACGATTTCTATACCAATAAAATGTAGTACCTGGAGCAAGTAATTTTTTTCTTTAAGCCTTGATCCTAAAACCTCAGAGAGGTCTTTTGGAAGTCCCAAATCCCTGACTAAGTCATTCAGTTCTACTTGAGAAAATAGCTGCGGTTCACGGGTTCCTGAGGTAGATGGCTCAAAAATGTCAATTTCTGAATCTGTTGAAGATTCTGATTCGATAGACTGTAATACTTTAGGTGGAACAGGTACAAGTATATCAGCTTCATGTGGAACTGGTCTTATTGCAGACGAAAGATTAGGATAGTTAATATACTTTAGAGATTTTGTGTTATGACCTTTAATATCACAAAGACAAAAATAGCAGTCGCCAATGTGATTTTTAGGTTCTCTCCAGACCATTGATATTCCAAACGGTAGGGCTTTTGTTGTTCCTTTAAACCAATGCCTCAAGGCTTCTTCGCAAATCTTGCAGATAACATGTGGCGCCCAAGGTTTATCTTGAGCTCTAAGTCTGACTTTAAAATATGCAAAATAAGCATTTTTTACGAAATCAGTTTCTTTTAAACTTCTTCACTATAAAGTGTCCACAAATATAACAAAAGCATATTTTTACAACACCTACTAGACATTTTTTTAATAGAAAATGCACAACGAAGCACCGATAGAATTCGATAGACAACGCCTGTCTCAATACCACGGGGATACTAAATATATCGCCCTCTTTCCTGAATAAATCGAGTCTCGGGAATCCCCAACAATATTCTAGTAAGTACCGGTAAATCCCCCTACAAATGCGCAAATTAAAACGAGGTTTTAACGCATCTCAACGTTTTCAACAAAAATAAGGAATTCAAATTAATTTGTTTGTGATGTTCAAGGATAATACCCTTGATACTAGTTTACAAAAAAAGTTTACGTGATAAAATAAAAAGGGGTTATTTTAGCTATATAGAAATTGTAAATAGGCGAAAAAAAAAATGGCTAGATCACAAAATTTTCGCAGGCCTGTGTTATTTATTGAAATAAAATATTTACAAAATTATCTCTAAAATGAGATTCATGAAAACCATCTTGTGGTATTAATTACAAAATTTATTCAATTTGGGAGGGTAGTAGTATTATTATTATTATTATTAAGGAAAAAAAACTCAAAAGTCTTTACCACAATAATTTTAAAAGGAGGGAACTTAGTTTCGGTCACACACATGACCATCTTCAGGCCTGTAGGTACAGCTTGAGGTAATGGACAATTAAGTCTATAAGATCTTATCAAATTTTCATGCTTTCCTAACTTCAAAGAACAAAGAGGTTCATACAGAGTTCCCCATTCCCCTCCTAAAGTTGAAATTTCCAAAAATTATTTCTTAGTGGATGCTTATATACGTTATAAAATAAACCTATGTTCCAAATTTTAGCTTTCTAGTAGTTTTTCCTGTGCGTTGATAGATCAGTCAGTCAGAACAAACGATTTTATGTACAGAGTGAATCCCAAAGTTGATACCTTTTTAAATTGTGTATAGGAGTGGTTAAAATAAACATCTTCAACTTTAAATAATTTCTTTTGAAAAATCTCAATAATGAAGATAATGAATTATTAATACATTTAAAACCGGACCTGAACATTAAAACGAATCTCTGTCTGTCTGTTTTTTTTTTAATATGAATCATGAATATATTAATGTAATGTAAGTATAGTCTATTTGTCTATTCAATATGGTAAATTGAAAATTTACACATTTTAAATAATACTATTGTCGGGGACTTATTATGTGGAATAAATCAAAGAAAAGTGTGGAAAACTGCGAAAAAATCAATTGTGTTGAGTGAGATTTAGCTCACCTGTAAGTCAAATGGCACCATTAATCATCTTTATTAAGTCGCCTCGGAGTGCCACGGCAAATAATAATAATAATCGTCCCTTCCCCATATACAAGCTCAATCGGCTTCAGGGGTTGAAATTCACTTCTAAGAGGATGAAATAGGGAGAGTATTATTATTTATCCCTTTCATGTTGAACATATCCCCCGCAGAGTTAATTTTTGTAAATTATTACATGGGCGAAAGTTATACAGGACCGTATTCAATACATTTTGGAATTATAGTGTTTTTATTTTTGAATTTTTTGAAAAAGTGTTTTATTTTAATGATTTCTATACACAGTTAAATTTAGGATTCAATCTGTATAAGGATTTGTTGTTTATTTTGCTTTTCTAAGTCATTTTTTATTCCTCCACAAGATGTTGCTCTAGATCTTTTAACTACAACCCGCGGGCTAAATACAACAAACGACAATTATTATAGTTTTCAGATTTATGGACTGCTCATATTGTGAACATTGGTGATGCACGAGACTGGCGCGAAACAGACATGAATTGAGAAAAAACCGTTCTATATCCTATTATGGTAAGTTAGCAATGTTAAATAACTATTTTAATCTTAAATGTTGGTTTAAAAACAAGGTCTGCCGTTCACATTTTTGTAGATGCCCTTCCAACCAAAGCAAGAAAATTTTTGGCTCGTCCGTTCTCATTATTGTTTACGCACAAAATCTTTGTATTAACAAGTATTTTTTTAGAAAAATATGGTATGATGGAATAACATTTCCTCTATAATAAAACTATTTTTGGAATATCTTAAGACACCACAATATTATTTAAATGTCAGGTTCGAAAAACTAGAGGAACTTTTAAATATCTTTTAACACGTTAAAGACCGCATGCCCACCGGTGGGTCACAACGTTACCGGCCCGTGTTGGGACCGAGTGATCACCTGTGGGCACTTTAATTGAAATAAATCTAGGTGTTAAATAATGTCTAGGTACCTCAAATTATTGTACACTAAAAATATATTTAAAAAATAATATACGTAATTAACAATAAAAAAATGCCGGTCCCTATGTGAGAAATAAGATTTTTCAATGCGGTCTTCAACGTGTTAAGTTGGCGTATATGCGCGGTTTACTTTAAACGTAACTAAGATCGAACAAATATTTACTGCTTTTTGTTTTAATAAATATCTAGGTAGTGGTTTTTAAATGGGACGGTTTATTCCCATTTTTTTTAAATGTACCTGTAGAGTGCTCCCTTACAGTTGCACAAATTTAAAGCTCTATTATCAAGACACATAACATCGCGAAGTATTCCCAGTGGCGCGCATATAAATACAATTTTATATTAGAAAATCCTAACATTTTTCTTTTCGCAAGAGGTCCGGTTTGCTCTTCTTGTGAAATCATTGATTTGTCTATGAATTTTCTTTAAAATTAAACATACATTTTTCTTTTCCTTACAACCCCTGCAACTAACGCAGGAAAATAATGAAACTCATATCACACTTCAAAATATTGTTAAGTTTTCCTGAAAGCTATGTTTATATAGCTTTTTTTATGAAAACACAATATTTCGTATATAGGGTGTCCCGAAATTAGACGGTCATCCTAAAATAGGAATAAAAGTTCATATAAACATGGGTCCGAAAACGTTTCATTTTAGAGATACAGGGTGCTACAACCCAGACAACACACCAAATCCCAAAGATATCCACAGAATATCTTTTGTGGATATCCAATATATCCACAGGATATCAGAAATATTCCGTGGATCTAATATGGATATCCAAATGTCCGTCTATATCCAGAATATAGAAGATATCCTATGGATATTCAGCAAAATATCTAATTAGTATCTTCCAGACAATACAAGAAATCCCAGAGATATCCACAGAATATATTTTGTGGATATCCAATATCCAAATATGGATATCCAACCAAATGTCCGTCTATATCCCAGGATATAGAATTCAGATAAATATTTTATAGGTATCTTTAGTAGACATTCATAAGTAACCAAATGAATGATAACGTCGAAAGAAAATAGAGATAAAAAATATCTCCAACAATCTGCCTTTGAGTTTGCCCACTAAGGAAAAAGTCATCCTTATTAGGACTCTTCAGCAATAAATGGAAATATCTCGACTCCAATCTCTAATAGAGTCTTAATGCGAAAAAATGTTCGATCAACTCAATTATGGCGGGTTGAGCATGAGTAGATACGAAAGTGGTATCGCCATCTATACTTAGGAAGCAAAATCAAAAATTACATCTAGTAGTTATCCACGATGGTTTGCGTCCGCGCTAAGACTTTGATATATGAGGATGTTCATGGGATATTGAATACACCTTAAAAAAATTAATTTTAAATATCTGAACGGTACTATTAGTCACAATGGCGAGCACAATGGCGTAATTTTTTAATAATTTGCTATATAATTACTATTATTTATGGACATTTGCATGTCTATAAATTACATTTTATAGATATAAAATAGATATCCACCATGGACTGGACATTCAGTGGATATTGGGATGTTCAGTAGATATCCAAAGGATTTGGTGTGCTGTCTGGGAAGTGAAGTCCTGATGGAACATTTTTGTAAATATTTTTTAAAATTTCTTTACGGGCCTACTAATTATTGTTTACACTTTCGAATAACTTATCATGAAATTTTCAAATGCTTTTTTCTTGAAAATGGTGCGTCCTAGCGAGATGCAACAGAAATAGCTTTATTATAAAGAAAACATTGGTTTTCCAAATTTTATAGTCAAAAATGTTTAAAACTATCAACAAAAAAAACTTAGGGCAATTTTACCCTACGTCCCCCCTAATTTACACACCTATGAAGATGATCAAAAACTGGGGTATAGTCCATTAAATAGAGCGTAAAAAGGTAAGCATTTGTACCAAATTTCACTTAGTTTTCTTTAAAAGTTTAGAAAATATTTACAAAAGAGTGTCATCAGGACTTCACTTTTAACACCCTGTATCTCGGAAAAGAAACGTTTTCGGACTTATGTTTATATAAACGTTTACTCCTATTTTAGGATGTAGATTATGCTGTTAAAATATGACCGTCTAATTTCGGAACACCCTGTATATGTATTTTGTAAAAAAAATTCCCGAAATTGTCCAGACGCCGCCCTTAAATTTTCGTATTTTTTCAAGTATATTTTTTAACAATGGCTTTAATGTAGATCTTACAGATTACCTAATTGACGTCCGGCTCCCTTAACTAATCACCTGGTATATACGACCTAAAATATCGGTTCTTTCTTTTATCAGTATCACAAATATGCTGGTCAAGAAGTAAAGTAACCGCACAACCAGTTTCATCTCTATGTGTGTAACCAAAACTTGTTCATTCAATCATTCGGCTATGCAGAGAGAACCAGTTTTTAAATGAACACTTTATTCGTGGTCCATTGGAGGAGGAACGACAAGAGTTCTGGATAATTGCTTAAAAGAATTTGATATCATTTGACGTATGCAGGTATCACGTAGTGCGATACGTAGGGTAATATAAACAAAATAAAAGTTAGAAACAAATAGCAGATTCAGACTCTCGATTAAAAGGTGCATTATTATTTATAGGTAGGTATTTAAAATTATATAAATGCAAAGGCGGTTTCAGGACCGGTATGAACATAGCGACCAATTTTTAGAGACTAATTTTCCGAACTGTCAGTTGCGTCGTAATTATTGTAGGAGGCATTCAAAAAACTGCATAAAATTTGCGCAAATAAAATAATTGACAATATACCACTTTATTATTTTAAACTTGGTAGGATACAATATAGAGAAAATAGTCGCAATCAATTATATCGGTTCCTGGACTTGAAACCATATGTATATTCTCTAGCATATGGTAGGAAAAAATACCACTTTAATATCTCTTAAAGAGAATGACTTACAAGAACAAACAGGGTGTTTATCAACCCCAAAAGGAAAATAGTAGCACTAAACTATCTCTGTTCCTATATACAAAAACATATTTATTTTCAAATACAACTTAGGTACAAATACACAACTTATAATATACTTTAAAGAAAACCACTTGCAAGTTTAAATAGGGCATCAATCAACTCCAAATAAGGGAGTTTTCCGATTATTTAATAGGAATAAAATATCTCCGCTCTTAGACATAAAAACCTTTTTTTTCTAGTTAGCTACAAACAGAAGCGGCGTAAGGTGTGGGCGACCGCCTACGGCCTCGCGGCCCGAAGGACCTCGCATCTCCTAGGTTTAATGCATCATTATTAGACTTATGAAAAATATTTATTTTGTTTGATTCTCACTTCTGATTTACGTTTTATGTAAGCAAAAATAAAAAAAGGTTAACTTTCAAATACTCTGTATTTTAAGAGAAGTTTAAGCAATCTAGCTGTGTTTTTTCTAGTACCTGGCACTAATTTTGTCAAAATTGACAGGAGTAAAGTACCCCTTGGAGGTGATGGGGGGAAAAATGGTTTCACCTGGCAAAAAGGTATTGGGATAAGAATTATGTGTGCGAAGTTTAAGTAATGTTTTTCTAAACATATTTTTTTTTAGCCTAAGTTAGATACAAATACCACTTTAACCTTTCTTAAAAAAAAGATAAAATTTAACGGTCATTTTTTTACTATAGCGAGTGAAACAGATTTACGAGTGTGAAGCAATTAGCGCTAATGATTAAATTACTGGAAATTTTCCATGAGAGAGAGAGCATTATACTTTGGCGCTTAAATGCTTGTAAATAAAATGCAGGTGTGCAAATGTTTTTCCTAGAATTCAAAAAATTAAATTGCATTTAATCTTCCTAGGGGCCAGGGCTGGCTTCCAATTTTGTAAAAGATTTTTAAATTTGTTGATACAATGTACTGAATGAATAATAAAATATATTATTGAAATATCTGTAAAAAATGCTTGTCATTTTTTTACAATCCAAAAGCACACTCAAATATATGAAGCACGGACGAAAAGTGTATTTTCGGACTTAACTTTTCGTCCTTATAATATCGATACGCTTTAACTAAATTAACACAAATGTACGTTACTTTTTTAATACCAAATTAACATTTAACAAAAATGTATCATATATTAGGTGCCTTTCTTCTACAGATTTTTGGGATACTTTTATTCGCTTACCTGAGGTTTACATCCTCATGCACCGCTTCCATCATTTTTGTTTTTATATATAAATTGTTTATGTAGGCAAAAAAATCATGTTTACATCTTTACATTTAAAATACATAAGTATGGAATCAACATACATCTAAAATACAATATATACTGTACACGTCAACTATACAAACCATAATAAAAGAACAAGAAAAAAAAACCGTCAATTGGTCAGCAAGTACTCACGCAGTTTTCTTTTAAATATTGTTGCGTTTGAAGAACATATTTAATATCATTTAACATTTAGCCTGTACACTTTTAAAAAATACTGAATTTTGTGCACATTTTTTCGTGGCCTTATAAACTCTAAAATTTTTCTTATTTCGTGTATTGTGTTCATGAACATCCTGATTATAACAAAAAATTTTGTAAATATACTGGGGAGATTCCTGATTTAAATATAAATAGCAGAGAATAGCAAATATATTTTAACAGGCAACCACTGAAGCACATTCAACATGGAATTGATTGGTTCCAATCTCGAACAGCTCAGTATTATCCTCATGCCTCTATTCTGGTTGAGCAAATACAATATAGTGGCACAATAATTAAAATGAGGTAATATTAGAGTATTATAAATTATTATTTTAGCCCATTTGTTGAGATGTGGAGAACAGCGCCGCAAATAGTTTATTTTAAATGATATGCTTTTGATGACATTATTAGCATAATCCTTAAATTGTAAATTTGTATCAACCATAACCCCTAAATATTTAAATTTTTCAACTCTTTGAAACTTTATTCCATCAACAAAAACACACTGCGATGCTACATTTATTTTTTTTTAAATTTCCAGTACCCCAATTAACATCCACTTTGTCTTTTCGTAATTTATTTTCAACGAATTTCCATTACAATAATCATATATTTTACTTATAGAACTATTAATTTCTTTAAAACAAGTTTCAGTGTTTTGATGGGTAAAATATATCAGTGTATCATCTGCAAATAGGTGTATTGAGCATCTTTCGACTACACCAGCAATGTCATTAATATATATATTAAAAACAGTAGTGGACCTAGAACACTACCCTATGGCACCTCCATATTATTCTCTATAGTATCTGAAACACAACTACTTACCTTAACCTTCCATTTCCTAGTTTCATATAATGACCCAACCAGTCAAATAGCTCTTAATTTCATTAATAATCTACCCCTATTTTTGTTGTAGTAACGGTGGAATGCCTTTTTTATTCTTGTCGGTTTTCTTTTTCAGTTTTGTTTTCATTAATGCTTTCGAGATCACGTTTTTTTCCAATATTTCCGGATATTTTTACCCTTTCAGCAATGAACTTATATTGTTTTGCGACTCTAGTCGTCTGATAGTTTCTTGTCGCTGCCATCTTCTTAGATCACAAATATCCAACCCAGCTCAACAAAAGTAAAATGAAACTCAGAGTACAGCTTATAAGTGCTCACTCTCGCATGCTAGGGTACACTACTATAATAACATTAATATTTGATTGCAATGAAAAGGGAAATATTATGAAAACGAAGTAAAACAAAACCTTTTTCTTCTACCTTTGAAGGAAATACTTTATTTTTTTAAATATGACCTATTAAATCACAAAAAATACTTTTTAACTTACCAATATATCGTGTAGTTGTCGTTCATTTTTCTTACTTTTGCCACCATATTCCTCTTTCCACCACCTCATGTTACTTTAAATAGTTTAATGTCTTTGTCTTTTATACTCAGGAAATTAAACACAATGTTATACTTTTATTTATAATGTTTAAAGTAAAATAAATAAAACTACAATAGAAACTTTGAATTTTATTATCCATACAAAAAAGAAAACAATAGTAAATGAATCCATACGTTTTCACAAAAATTTCATATCACATTTCAATCAGCACATTCATACACACACCCATAAAATGAATACTCTAACAACTGATTTAAGTATATATTTTTAAAAGAAAATTTTATAAATAAACGATTTTTCTTATTCTAATAACGGTCCAAGATCGTGAAATAAAATTAAGTAGAAAATAAAATGTGAAAATGATCAGGTTGAAGGTACAGAGAATTAAGAACATAAATTGTATATTTAATTACAGGTGGAGAGGTTTTCGAACTCCTTTTTGCATTTTTTAACTATCGCATGTACATATATGTAAAGGTGAAAAATGAGAATATACGGGGTGATTAGAGGCAGTTCAACCAGTCAACCGAACCGTTTAAAAATGCATATAAAAGTAGATTTGGTGATGATTTCAAGTGATATTCTAGCCGAGTTGGGCTGCACCGGCCCTAATCCATCTAAACCGTTGAGAACCAACAAAATTACCACCTTATTGGTACAAAAAGTTTAAATTGCTTACAAATCAGTTCATACCTGGTCATAACTTACACCTTGATAAAAAATTGTGAGTTCTTTTAATGTCTATTCAATTTAATTAAGACTTTTTCATCACTGCTTAGAAAAAGATTGTATATTCTAAAAACATCGATAAAGGTGCAAATACAGTTTTAAACTAATTGGAAGATCAAAGTACAAGTATTCATTCGTAACTTGATTATAACAGGAGGTTTATTATATCAAAGAAATCGATTTTTAAGTTCAATGAATGTGTAGTGTTATTTTGTGATGTATATATCAATATGTATGTGACTAATATATTGTAGCGATTACAATTCAAACACTAAATTAAATTCTTTTGAGAACAATTGATTACTATTTAAAATTATTGAAAGCAGCGAAATATGCACAGTTTAAATAAACTTTTTAAACGTTACTTTTGAATACAAAACAATCATATTTCACATTTTCCAAATATATATAATTTTAGACCACTTTGGACGGCCTTACCAAGAGACAGTTATAATCGTGTAAAACTAAAACTTTTTATAATGCTGAGGCGGTAATTTTGAAGCAAACTCTTGGTCTAACCCCGAGGAGGAATGTAGAGACATGCAAGTAGTACATGACAACACAAAACGGCGTGAATATATCCAACCTTGCCTAGGCTGGTGGACAATTTGAGTGTCTCATGTCTTGGAGTAACTGTGATGAACGAAAGTAGTGGTGGGAAGTTGAGGAACCATAACCATGATGCACATGAATTCATATCAAATGACGGTTCAGTCCAGGGCCGGTTTGCTCTATCTCAGCTCACTCTCACAGGAATATCTGCAAACAGAACAGAACACTCATGACTAGTGAAGTCAATGGCCTGGCGCGTGGGCATGGAAGAGCTGAGTATTGAGCACACCACCGCCCGTGTTAGTACAGGTTAAGAAGGAAGAAAAGGCGTCCACCAGCCAAAGAGGCGAGGCAAGTGAGTTATTGCATAAAATACTCAGGGTGGTCCGAGTCTTTCTCAAACCTCTTGGCCTCCTCTTGCATGCTCTCTTTTATTTTCAAAATAGCAGCTGATTCCGTTTGGTCCTGCAAGGAAAGCGACCTTTAGTGGGTAAGTGTCAACCTACAAAGCACAAGGGTCCCACCACACTCACTACTTAATACTAATCCCTTTTAAAAATATTGTTTTACTATACTTAGAGGTACGTTCCAAACCTGCACCAACTGATCAGTTTATAGCTACCAAAAATATTAAAAATAGTCTACCTTAAAACACCCCAAACGATTCAAATTAAAATGAACGAAAATAAAACATTGGTGATAAAAATGGTAGTTACAGAAAGATTTTAAGTTTTAATTACGTCAATATATAGATCATAAAAATGTTCTTAATTTTGTCTCGTAGAGATGTTTTAAAGTATACTATAAGCAATAAACTCAAAAGCTATGTTTATTATTGGAAGGACCTCTAGGTTAGCTTAGGTTAATTTTCTATGGCTAATACATAAGTAATAAACTAAAAACTAAATAAAAAACCTCTAAATGGATTAATTATTAACTCTATTACTCATTGACTTAATAAGAATTGATTTATTTTATTAATTTGTTAAAAGTAGATTGCTACTCCTTTTAGTTTAAAATTCATTTATTAAAAATATTTAATTTTACTATTGTTATAATCGGTTTTAATTTTTTTTTTTTTTTTTTTTACAAAGATAATATATTTAAAAAAGTTCATTAATATATCCTTTAACCTTAAATATTAAAAATCTACTTTCATGACTAATTTAAATTTGTATTGCTAATGTCTACTAATAATAAAATACAGCATCCAGTTATTAACTACAATCTATGGTCATTAAATAAATACTTACTATTATAAAAAAATATTAAGGCAATATTGGTGTTATGAAACTACTTCTGTTCATATAAAAGTTTATCTTTATACTCCGTCCTGACTTCTAGTAACCAAAATAATTACAATCTAAAACTTCACTACTAGTGATTTCTGAACCACTTCTTGACCAGAACGAGAGCAAGAAAGATATTTTTTGTCACCAGCTATCTCACACTTTGGA
The DNA here is from genome assembly GCA_927349885.1 of Psylliodes chrysocephalus. NCBI lineage: Eukaryota > Metazoa > Arthropoda > Insecta > Coleoptera > Chrysomelidae > Psylliodes > Psylliodes chrysocephalus. The sequence goes on along the minus strand of OV651826.1, from coordinate 30,414,642 downwards.
ATAGAAAATCTTCGACCCTCTTCTGCAATAACATTTTTCATTAACAGCTTCTTTTCTTTATTCTCTACTTGCAAAGGAAACATTTATCACAATCAGTAAGAAGAAATCTGAAGCATTTGCTTTCATTTATCACCAAACCATATTAGAATTTATTAGAGAATAGACATCAGAGATGGAGCATATAGATCAACTCTTATATATGCCAAACTATTTAATATTGTAAAAATTGTAACAAAAACAATTAATACATAATTTTTCAGCAAACTTTAGATAGATACCAGGAAAGGTTTTGTCGATGTGTGCTAATTGACAAAAATACAAATAATTGGACCTGGGATCTAGGAAATTCATTTTGTGTTTGAGTGAGAACAGATTTAAAAAAGGCAATTTGAGACACTTGGAAAAAGAAAAAGGTATGCTTCTCACAACTTGATTGAAATGAAAGCGTTCCATTCCCAAAACTCAAGTTGCAAACAACTTACATTAAAGACAGTCAGACCCCAGTGACATGCCAATTGAAAAGGATCAAAATAAGTTATGAAAAAGACTGCAGAATTCTCAAAGCAGCTGAAAAAATTACTAGAAACAATATCACTGGAAGGAACATAATAATACTCTCCCTAATTCACTCTCTTATGAGTAAATTTCTATCCCTGAAGCCGACCAAGCTTGTGTTGGGAAGGGACGGAATTTATTATTATTTGTCGTGGCGCACCTGGGCATCTTAAAGATGATTGCCACTTAACTTACAGGTGAGGAAAACCCGGAAAACTTCACCCACCGTCATCGAAACGGTAACGCAGGTTTTCCCAAAGTATCCAACAATGTGGTCACCTTCAGATGGATCAAAAAGAAGCTACATAGTAGCTAAGAGGCTTTTAAGTTGCCCTGGCAACACTACAGCAAACAAATACTTGACTATAACTAGAAATAATCTGCACCTGATTAGGTGGATTCTTACTGTGGAATGTACAGAAGCACCTCCAAAGTATAAGGCTGCAGGAGGTGTTAACAAGAAGATAAGATTATTAAACATATTATTTATAATTTCCCGATGCTCTTATCTATTAGGAGATTTCTGTTCTGCGATGTTGTCAACTACATTATATCTGTAGATGGCTGACAAACTAAGAGAGTACACAATAGGCCTAGTAAAGCCTAAGTTCTGTGGGGACAAGTTTAATATAGTAATATAGATCACATGAAATTATGTGATCAGTAGATAGCTGGAATAATTGTTTTATAAATAAAACATAATTACAAAACAATAAACCTAACCTGGTTTAAATAATATTTTGAAATTTCTGGTATTTATAATTTCCATTGTATTAATTAGGAATTATTTTTGTTCTATTGTGTATTGTTTTTAAGTATTACCGTAATACATTCAAAAAAAAAAAAAAATTAGTGGGACCCCTGTAAGCGTAAGCACCAATCACCAATATTCAAGCATACTTACGTTTTCACCAGGTCCTCCAAATCCTATGTTATATTCTCCCATGCCGCTACCGCTATCTTCCCTCGGCGTCCCGGGGCCTCCGTTTGCGGGAGAATTTTTCATACCATCCATACCATCACCGTTTAATACTGGCCCCATCGAGTTAGGTCCCATGGGTCCCATAGGTCCGGACCCATCCGGCCCACCTCCCATCTGGAAGTCACCGGGCATGTTGCCCCCTACCGCTGGTTTCATTAATGTGTACATGTTTTCACCACCTGAATTACTCGAATCTTGGGGACTGGGCATAATAGGGGTACCAGGGCCAGCGGGCCCAGCCGACCCTGGCGGACCTCCATAGTTTCCGGGGGATGATGAAGAGTAGTTCATGGGCTGAAAACAAGTAAATTATTCAAACATTTTTATGAAAAAATATTTCGACAGCTTTGTTAATGTTATTCTATTCAACACAAATAATCACTTAAGTGTTTGGATGCTTTTGGCCTCGTTCAGACTATTGACGAACCTACATATGTTACTGATCATTCTGAAATACAAATTGATCCAATCTTCTTAAATATGCCTAATAAATGTTTAAATCATGGCACGGTAAATGTTGATCACTTTACAGATCATAGAATGGCTTATTATCACTTACATATTAATTATAACGCGCATAAACAGAATTTCATAACTTATAGAGATTACAAAAACTTTGACCCTCTGTCCTTCTCACACGACTTACAAAATATTTCTTGGGAAAATATAATCCTTTTAGAAATATTGACAGTGAGATAAATTATCTAATTGCAACAACCTTAGTTTTGCTATTAAGGAATCTATTTCTCTTATTTCATTAAAAAAAAAAGACAGCTGCTGATTTCTCAATCATAAAATAATGTTATATATATTTTTTGTTTTGTAATTTTATTTCTACTTTCTTTTTTGTTTTTATTTTGTAAACTTTTATGATTAAGTATCGTTTTTGTTAATTCAATATATTTTTTTTTTTCTATTTTTATTAAGATAAATCCCTGTATTGCGGTTAGATGTAAGAATAGCCTCGGCTAAATCTCGCCGAAATGAAATGTACACTTTAATTTTGTACAAATAAAGGCCTTTTATTATTATTATTATTATTATTATAACGTTGGCTGGGTCTTATAAGGCGATATTATTCGTTTCCTACTCGCTCTAATGCTGTAACTCTGTAGTTTTCACACACAGACTTGTGCAAACAGTATTTGAAAGCATTCAATAGCAGATACTGTAGATGTAGGTACTATAATTTATCATGGCGCAAAGTTAGTGTTTACGTAGTATTTCATTGTACCAGTAGCAGATTACTAGGTAAAAATAAGTTAAATACCGAATGGTGCGAAGTAAAACCATCACGATTTAAATTAGTTTTTATCTTTTGTAGTAACTTCAATAAGCTTTATAATGGTTATCTATAATCAAAAAATAATTAAAGGACTTTTTAGTTATTATTAAAAAAGTGGTGTAAAATCCTCTTATATTTATAATTTTTGTTTATGTGGCTTACCGTTGACGTGTTAGGTTGCCACTGCGGCCGTCCTCCTGGACCTGTCATCGTCATCGGTGGCATCGGGCCCCCAGGACCCAGGCTGCTGTTGGGTGGTGGTCCTCTTAATCCAGGACCATAAGTACCAGGTCCTAGTGGACCCATGGAAGGCCCTCTTGGTGGATTCATTCTATTCATGGCTGCAGGGGGTCCTAAGTGAAAAATGTATTAGTTGGGAAATTGAGAAAAAATTGTGTTATACCAACGACACCGCATGCCAGCACCAATGGAGTTATGAATGAGATTTTTTTCAGATATTTCGTTTATTGTTATGATTTAAATATACTTAAATATTTTTTAAGAAACGCTTTGCTATATAAGTTATATACTGCTCAACAATTTAAATGGATATATTCTAAATTTTTAAATGTAAATTTGAAATAAAAAAACTGCACACATTAATTTTATGATGTAACCAAAGACGCAAAACGAAAATTATCTTCAGTGGAAAAAAATGAGTAATTTAAACGTAAGGTAGGAGAAACAAAGTAACAACTTATAAAATTATTGAGAAATGTATAACATCGTTACAAAAAAAATAATAATATCGTGTTAGCACTACATCATTCTTAATGCTTTTATTTTATTCGAAAGACTCATCCAATTATGGATGGGGGATGGTTTCCTCAATTTTTGCAATTGTTTTAATTTTCGAGCCTAAAGATTTAAGCTGTAGATAGCTAGGAGATTATTTTAACATTTTTTAAATTATAATTTCTAGGTAATTAGAATTATCCAGTTCAATTGTTGAGCAGTGTATTTAGAATAAACTGCAAACATTTCCAAGCTTGTTAAATGGACATTTACATTTTTAATATCAATTATTGTGCATAATTTCACAAAAAAAAAAACTAAATGGACATTTACATATCTAAGGCATTGTTTTCAAATTCATATTTATAATTTGTTTCGTTTGTTATTTTAAACGCACTTTAGAGAGGATCCTTAAAATTAATTTAATTCATTTTTAGAACTTTTAAAGATATAATTTATATTTGAATTTGTCAAATTTTGAATTTCTTAATGCATTTATTGTCAAGAGAAATAAAAATGTATATCTGAAGTTATAACTCATCACAAAAAAGGCCCTTTAGTATTAGAAAAAATTATGTTTAAAGCTTTGAAATGGCTAACACATACATTATTTTGCCAATTTCTTCGTAATACTATAAAGGGCCTCACGATATATTTCTAAAACACTAAACAAAAAAATTGTTTCAAAAGCAACTAATTTTAGATTGTGGTTAGGAATATGAGCCGATTTTGGCTATTTTTTCATCTTTAGCACTAGGCATGGTGATTTCTAATAAATTACAAAATAGTCTAGAAAGTAACTAATTTCTTCTTCAAGTCTAATTCACAATACATGTATACATAATCAGAGAGACTGAAAAATTAAGATTTATATCAATTCGAGAGAATTTTAAAATTGGTAAAAGGGCGTTAAAGAATTGCGTAAGCAAATCTAGGGTAGGGGCTAAAATGTTTCTTATTTTTGCTAATGAATGGAATGAAAATTTATATACCTATATATCCTAAGTTGATAATTTTTTTTAACTGCCTACAGAAGTCGTTAAAAAAAAAGAAAGACATCTCAACTGTCATGTCATTCCTCTCCCCGCCGTCAATACAATTTAAAAAGGGAAAATACCAATTATGACATCATTGAAAAGGTAATTTTATGGGGAATCCTTTAATATAACTCTTCTTTTCGTTACTTTATATTTTAACTGACTTTTGCGGGACAAAAAATTGTTACGTATTGTAAAGTGTGGCACTTTATTTGAAAGCTAATTTTATTATTAAATAAATAAATAAACCACATAACATATTAATTACAACGATAACAAATTTTAAGTTTTGTAGAAATAATACTTCTCAAATGTTTAACTTAATATTCAATTTAGATTGGAAAGTGTTATCCGATTCATTAAGTTTGTTCAGGTTTTTCAAAAATACGTTGAGATCAGAGAACTAGTTTACCAAAAGTTATACGCGACGAATAATTTGCAATTCAGCTGTTCCACAAGATTATTTTCTGAAAATTGGATGTATATTTTACTGGTCAAGCTTGTACCAGCACCTCTCTTAATATACCTAGATGATAGAGTAAGCACCGATAACGAAACAGATGGAACATTTTTAAAAATAAATTTAAAAAACAGAAACGGTTCGATTTTTTTACCAAGTGAAACATCTTTTTATCATAGTTCGATTTGGGGGCTAGCAACTTTAATGTAGTACATTTAAAACAGGCTTAAGAGATGAAGAGGTGGCGTCCTTAAAAAATGAAGTTATTTTATTAATAAAATACCAAATATTTTTTGAGCTATCTAAATTTTCGTCAATCTTGCGATCCTCTCTGTAAATAATCAAATTTGGAAACTGGATTCCCCTACTCACAAATAAATATGGGAAATATATCTATTTTGTAACTATGGTGCTGAATATCCGATCCCAGCAAACACTCAGTAATCCAAAATCCTCAATCAATATTTAACATAGAAATAATATAGAAGAGCAATATAAATATAACATTTAAGCAGAAATTGAAACCTAATGTGTATAAAAACGCGTCTCTGCGCTTGACATCGCAAAATAGTGTGTCTAGAATGCATGACTGTAGTGTTGTCAAGTATATTAAACATACCTAACACAAAAGAATTTCAAATTTATTTATTTTTAAATTATATGATTTAAACAGTTTATATCTAAATATCAGCTCAAAATAACTTTTAAATAATAAACTAATATGTAATCAATGTATTTAGCACCCATACAAGATTTATGTCTGGAAATTAAACCTACCTAAGAATTATAATTATGTAAATAGAGAGGGGAAACATTATCGGTATCTGACAAAACAATGAATAATGTTTTGTTAAAAATTGTTCAAAATAGTAAACAGGTTATGATCTTTCCGTCTAAAATATTCTGACAGTTCTGTTATTTCCGTTTTAATTTAAATGAGATGTCACTTTTATTATTCCTGATACCGATGGAACATGAAATGTTGTTTGTTTGGAATATATACCTTTGCACAACGCTCATGACGTCAGAGACCGTGTTTCAGTCAGGTATGATTTAAAAAAAATTGAAAACGAACCCTATTAAATTGTACCTTTACTTAACATTTGTGACGTCACTGGCGGAGTTGGCATAGGGTATACTTTCAAATACTGGTTTCAATGCATTTCTTCATTCCTTACCGCGTGCGAACCAGTACAGTTTAAAGAAATTTTAAAAAACCTACTTTAAAAATAAAGTTGTTAATGATTTTCTCATGGAGTCCATCTTCAGATCTTGACTAAATGTATATGGAACTATTCCTTTTCTAACAAAAAGAGAATCATAGAAATCGGGCAACGTGGTAAATAATTATCGCTCAACATACATAAAAAAATATTTCAACGAATTGAGAATATCCTCTCATTTTGTAGTATGTTAAAAAACCGTATATAGTTGAAATTTTCCAAGAAAATGTCTATTGTCTGTCTAAAATTTGATAATCTGGTATTGTATGATCAATCATACTAGCAATCGATTGGATACTGTCTATGTAAATTTATTGGAATTTGGCATGTCAAAAATATTTTTTATAATAACATTATTTTCTAGTTCAAGTTCAATTAAGTTATTCGACTTATTATTTTTTGAATCAGACATTCAAGATATTTCCACATTTCCTTTGAATTTCCCCTACTTTCGTAAATATTTTTCTCTGTGTTTACTTTTTTCTCTTCTAATTACGGTAACGGCCCTATTTCTATGCATTTTTTATTCATTCCAATTATTTTGTTTTTTTTTTCTTGTGAATAATTTTTATATGCAAGGTCTCTCTGTACCTTGTGGCAGCTTTTACATTTTCATTCCACTATTTTTTGTATTTAGGAAATAATTTTATTTGTTTTTTTTGGCGCTACAGAATCTATTACGTTTAAAATATTTGTTATATTGAAAATGGTAACAATTGTAAGTAACGACTTATAGTCTCAACTGGTAACATAAACTAATGCCATAACATTTTATGCCATATCTTTCTTAATAAGGACTGTCAGAACCATATTAACCTTACTAGAATTTTTTTCAACGTTTTTTATATAAAATCGTCTCTAAAAATATATGACTTCCAACCTGAAACATCGTGTGAACTATTTGTTCGATCAATAAAAAACTTACAACGGTCCTGTCTGAGCCAGCACCGTTATGCGCATGAGCTCAGACACAATTTTTTTCTCCTTATGGTTTTATTTTAGATATATGAAATTGGCTTTTTATACTGTTTCTATGATATTTAAGCGTAAAGACTGATGTTTCCATCTTTTTTTTAAGCCAAAATTGTAATTTATCCAACTTCTTAACTGGGAATGTCAATTTTTCTCAATGACTTGGAAACTCTGGGATGTGGACATTATACCTTTGACTGGTTTCCTTTCGTATTTTTTTTTATTCACTATATATTATAACAATTTATTATAGACGGACTAAGAATGTTGGGGACAAACACATTAATTATAATTACAATATTTAAACATTTTTGTAAAAATGTTCGACCATGTGTAAGATGAATTACTAATTTTGGAAGTTGTCGGTTAACTCAACAAAGAGTGTATTCTATTATATATTAATTTTATTATATTATTATTATGACTGTAAATAATAATTCAAACAAAAATTACAAATTCACTTTAACATGAGCGATGATCTAAATAAAGCCTGTAGGGAGTAAACTAAAGCTAATTTATAAAAAAAAGGTGTAATGGTTTTCCAAAGCTTCTAAATAAATAGTTTTTGAGATAAGACAGAAGTGGCAGTGGCTAAATGCTATACGTATTTAAAACTATTATTAATAATATTTTGAGTGTTAGTCACAGAAACAATAAATACTGAAAATGTTTGCTGGGACCGAACGAAATAATCTGAAAAATGCAGTTAAAACTATCGCAAATATCTTAAGACAACAAATTAAAAGCAAAGCAAGCAAACAAGTGTATAATGCTTATGAACGTGTGATGGTGAAGGAGCGCATTTGCCTACCTTGCCAACCTACAAACTCTCCGCCTTCACCTGGAGACAGAAATAGATGCATTACATGAGGCATACACTGCTCAAAATTGAATAGGGATATCAATGAACATAGAAAAATCATTGAAAAATCTATTCAACGTCAAAATATTATATAAATGAGTAGAATAGTTAATATCTTATCCTGAAGATATATTTTTAGTATAAATCAGCCTTAAAAACTACTCGCGCCTGCGGCTTCTCACTACTAGGGCGTCTTCGATACGTTACAAAAAATATTTAATAATTTATTAAATTCGGAAGGGAATCCAACCTCTCAAATATGGTCATCTTTAATGAGAAGTAAAACACTCGAAGTCTATCGCGTATAAAATTCTTTATTAAATAAGGATGTATTAAAATTCGTTGAAATTGATATATTTAATTGTGTCAATAAAAAGATACAACTATGTGAAAATTATATATTTTTGAATTTGAATTGCTCTTTGTATTTTCCTTCAGTTTGACATAATTTTTGTCAATACATGTCAAGTAAATAATTTCCCCTAACATTCTTTTCTTTCATCACCTATTTGTAACCTTATTAGTGTTCAGCCAACTGTCTTTATTATTTATAATTTAATCGTAATATCTATATCTTTATCGTAATAGACAATGGTGTTATTTAACTAATTCTTTTAATTTTTGATTGTCATTGTAAGAAATCATATTAGGTTTGTATGATTTTCTTTGTATTAAACATTTTTTGTCAATTGTCATTATTGTATAGGCCTGAAACTGATCGCCATATTCAATAAAGAATAAAATGTGAGATATATTTCAACTGTTTTATTTATCTCAAAAATAATTCAATGTTAAACATATTAAGAATGGTCTGAAGGACTTCAGTCAATAGCCTGTAGGATTTCTAAAGAACATTTTATAATATAATAGACATATTGTCTAAGTTTTCTAAAACACATTAATGATCCTAAAGATACAGATACTGAAGTTAAACAATAAATTAGACAAGGTATAATAGGGACTTAAGTGTATCAAACATCGATGCTCACCTTACTATATACAGCAATGGCGTGGAATCGTATGATCCGCTTGCTCAAATTTTGATTTTAGTAAGTACAAAAATGTTATCATCGAGATGTATTTCTAGCTCTTCTAAAACGAGATTATTTTACGACATACCACTGAATTTCAAAAATTATTTGTTACAATAAGTGTAGCAAATAATTTATTTTATGAAAATAGATACGGTCACGCCACATCGAAAGGTAACCGACTTGCTGATTCACTAGCCAACCTGGCCCTTCTATTGGCCTGACAAAATCGGTAGTGACAGACCTAATCAAAGAACATTCCGTTGTGAAATTCAAGGAAAGATGGGATGAAACAAGAAATTGCAGAGTTGCCAGGGAGCTCTTAAGTTATCCTGTCAACACTGCAGCAAACAAATACTTGAGTATGACTAGACAGAATCTGCGCCTAGTCACAGGCATCCTGACTGGTCATTGCAGAGTACGAAAGCATCTCCATATCATGGGGCTATCAGAATCCGCACTCTGTAGAGGGTACGAACAAGAAGATCAGACCATCGAGCATATCCTTTACGATTGCCGACGTTCTCATTTATTAGATTTGTGTTCGGTGAGTATCGGCCGATATAAGAGAAGCACCTCTTGGCGACGTTGTCGACTACATTAAATCTGTAGGCTGGCTCACGAGCTAGGAGGTGCCTATCATCTCAGGAGGATGCACAATGGGCCTAATGAGGCCTAAGTGCCGTGGGGTAACCCACCTTCCACACGTTACAGATACAGATACGTTTCATGGAAAAACGCACAGAACTAATTATGATACACCTAAATCTAACTCTTATATTGGTGTTATAAAGAGATTCTATTTATATGTATATTGATAGTTTTATTTTGCAACTTTGTAAATAGTATCTGTAAGCCTATTTAGAATTACTTTTATATAGAGCTTTAAATTAATTTAATAAATATAAATATTATATTAAGGGATCCCCTTCGCGCCTAAAGCCTAGAAAGAACAATAAGTTATACCTAATTCTTTGTAATATTTTTTACACTAAAAAATTTACGTCTGCTGACAGAAAAACTAGTATTTAAATATATTATAGCAGAGTAAGGGAATTCACAAAAATTTAAAACTATCGTTGAAGTTAACACAAGAGTTTGGAAGTTTTAGAAATCAAGACTCATCTTTCAATTGATTAAAATTATGAATGGTAAATTTGTAGTTAAATTTTATGAGAAAATGTTTGCTCCAAATGAAAAATAAAGCGAATTCTAAACTAAATACTCTCCAAAAGACGAATGCGTGGTCGCCTCAAGAAAAATATGGAAAAAAGTTGTAGAATTGGCTATGGATAGTATATAGATAGCTAAAGATAGAAAATATACAAGAGAGAAGACCAAAGCGAATTCTTCAAAAATATCCGAGTTTATATAAATAAAAACATACTGGCTCACCGACCGCCGGCGGTGCTTGCAGTTGTTGAAAAGAAAACCGTCTTCCGGCGGCATAGTCTTATTCATACAGGAAAGCCGCCGCAAATCTAAATTGATTTGTTGATCAGGGCGGCATGCTATCAGTGAATTGAAAAATGCCGCCGGACGACGGTCTACCGTATTTAAAACATTGAATGCCGGTAGTAAGAAAAAATACTTGTAAAATCGTCTACATTTTTGTGGCAAATGATCATATGTCGTACGCGTTTTATTTGTACATCGGTCGTTGGTGTTTATGCCGGTCGGCGTAGGCAGGTATGGATTGAAATTATATGGTGGCGGCGAAACCGCCACCCTACGAGAAGTTGTTACTTCGTCTTCTTGTTATCACGGCATTATGATGGTGGGTGAGGTTTTCCTCACTTGTAAGTCAAATGGCACCATCAATCATCTTTAAGTCGCCCCGGAGCGCCACGGCAAATAATAATAATAATAGCCGTCCCTTCCCCTACACAAGTCGTTCAGTCGACTTCAGGGGTTGAAATTCACTCGTAAGGGGGTGAATTAGGGAGAGTATTATTATTGTTATATTATATTATTATAAAATACTACTGCTAGTCACGGCGTAAATGAAAACAAACAAGACGCATTCACACAAACACCTCCCTCTACAGCAATTACAAATGATTAGTGTTGTCTTCGATACGTGAGTTTTTTCCGGCGGCATTTAATGTTTCAAATACAGTAGATCGTCGCCGTCGTCCGGCGGCCTTATCAATACTGTGATAGCCTGCCGCCCTCATCAACAAATCGGTTTAGATTTTCGGCGGCTTTCTTATATGTGAGAAGACTGCCGCCGGAAGACGGTTTTCGTTTTATTAAATTCAACTACCGCCCCCGGTCGGCTAGCCAGTACGAAATACAAAATGTATAAATACTATTACAAACATTCTCAATAATCATTAACGATTTAAAAATAACTACCAAAATAGTCCAAGCGTTCAAATTTACAAACTACCAAAAGTTAAAAGCTTTCCATATCGGTTTTAAATTCTTTAAAATATCATGCTGAATTTTTTGAGAATAATAAAACGTGTATGTGTGTGATTAAAGTCAGTTTAACATATTTTTCAAAACATTACAATATAGATGTATGGAAATTTAAAAACGGGGAATATACCTTATAATGAATCAAACAAAGTATAATAGGAACATGCACATAACAGAGACCGCTGTCGCTCAACGGGCGTCAATCAGAGTCTGACAAGATAAATAATTTACTTTAAAAAATGTTAGAAGATTTTTCAATGATATCTGATAATAATTCATCAATTTTAAAACATATCCCAATTTAATTTGCTGCAGTATATCATGAAACGGCTTCATGCTTGTGCAAATCTCTTTTGTTATAATCATTATTAATTCGAATAATTAATAAATTATTAATTGATTAATGTTTACTATTATTACAGCTCATAGAGAACGAGCCAAATTGAAGTAAAAATCAAATCTTAAATACAAAAAAAATACCCTACAAGTAAAAAAGTTTCAGCTTGTTTCCTTTAATCCATAGTTTTTACTAAGGAGTCATCCATAAAATACGTCACACATTAAGGAGGGATGAAGGGAGGGAGTTGAAAAAGTGTGAGATTGTATGACAAATTTCGTCACATTTCAAAATCTAATAAATTTTTTAAAACATGAAATTTGAACTATCATCGAAAAAAAATTATTTAATAATTTTAAGATGTAGAATTGCAAAATAGGTATGGGGGAGTCTCACAAATGTGACAATTGCAGGAGGAAAGGGGGCAAAATCATGAAATTCGTGCGATGTATTCTATGGATGGCCCTTCAAAAATGAAGTTATATTTTACAATATTCAGAAGAAAATATGTATCTTAATCATCAAAATCTTTCAATCTAAATAAAAGTATGTTTAATTATCCAGTCATTTCATACAAAAATAATTTTGGTTTAACCCATAATCTGGCTCGTTTCTACATTTACTTAAAAAAATAAAAAATATAATTATAGAGTATAATTAACTTACCTTGCCTTGTGGGATCCATATTATTCATAAGGGGTTGTCCAGGCGGCTTCAAATAAAAAACAATCAGAACATATATTTCAAAAACATTCCAAAAAATAATTCTATATCATGAAAATAATGAAATCAGAAATGTTGTAAGGGTGGGTCATCAGAATGTATGGAAGACATAAAAACAGTAAAAATTATAATAACAATATAAGAATTAAATTGCTAATTTAAATTGTAGATGACCTCCTGGTTTTATGGCTTCCAAATAGTTGCCTAGCGTTCTATGTTCCCTGATTTTTTTTTACATTTCCTAAGCAAAGTGTTTCTTGTTTTTGAAATTTTGCCTTTTTTTTTTCTATATAAATAATAATCAGTATATTTGCTGCTTCTGTTGGTAGTATTCTGCGTGGTATTTGCACTATTTGACATCAGGCTTAGTCTAGATTATGGATTTTTTTATCACCATATTAAGTCTTAGATTAAAGAAAAAAGTTGATTCTACATTACAAAATAGAGTTTCTAGCGTATAGATGAAGTGGTTTTAATTAATAAATGGTCAGATATTCTTTTTGGAGGATTTAAAATACATACGCCATTGAAATCACTTCCAATTTGTGGCATTCTCACACCAGGTCTAGGTCCCGATGGATAACGGGGTCCCATGAAAGGCTGCGACGTCATTATCTGCGAATGGGGAGGTGGTGGTGCTGCATGAGGCGAAGGCTGGCTTGACGGGTGGGTTGGAGGTGAAGGACGTAACGTAGAATTCTAAAAAAAATAATAATATTTATGTAGAGTTGTTTTACTATAGGTTTTCTGTATACATCCTCTGATTAAACCGATTTTATTGATGCATCTCTAATATCCTGTAATGTCAATAAAGCTACACCTAAGTAGACTTGTGCTTCTTTAACATAAAACATTTCTACTAACAGATAATTTGAATAGTCTAAATGACGAAACATATTTTTCTAGTTACCAAAAGGTGTCAAACATAATTATTCAATATCTACATGAAGTAACTCTCATAGTATGTTTCAAGTTTCATACCTTGTTTATTCTTACATTTTCTTTTTTAATAATTTTAAAATTATGATATTAAGTTTGTTCATCATCAAAGATGTATAATTATTTGATATATATTTTTTTTGAGCTAGTTTTTAAAAATTGTATTTAAATAAAGTATAACTACTTACTGGGAAGAAACCTGGAGGTAGTGGACCACTGGGCATGCCATCTGAAGGTGGCATTTGACCTAAGGGGCTTGGTGCTGGACCAGTATTCTAAAATTACCAAAAATTATCGAACACACTCAATGTCTTTTTAGAATTCAACATTTAAATTTTATAAGTAACTTACATGTGCAATTCCATTTACACCATAGCCAGAATTCACAAAACCCTAAAAAATATTTAGAATTTAAAATATATAAAAAATGATATAGAAAAAATGTTTCTAAAGGATGAGTTATTTCCAAAGACTACTTTAGAAACATTTTTTATTGATCAGTTCATTTAATATACGCTATATCTATATACAGTGTGTCCCAAATTCGAATCTCTCAGGAAAATTTAGAGGGTAACAATATTATGTAAAAATCCAAGATGGATGCAATAAGAAATAACAAAGTTACAAGTAACTCTAAAACAGAAGACAATTTAATAAAAACATTTCCACAAAAATATTTTCCATTAAAAAGCGTCTTAAAAATGTAACAAAAAAATATGTAAAAAAAAAAAACAAAATCGGGGATTTTAAATCTTTTGAAATAAATCAAAAACCACAAAACTTTTAATAATTTTGAAAATGGATTTGAAATAAGCATCTCATTTTCTAAAACAGACCTTTCTATTTCCTCTATTAAGTGAGATACCAATATAAAGACTCTAATTTAGGACACACTAAAACTGTAAAAATTTATAATACTTCAAGTAATTAAATAATGTGACAATGACCAGAGTATGTACAGTATAATTCAGATCATCTAATCAAAATAAAACTTTGCAATTGTTGCAAGAGAACCAATTGATAGCAGTATTTTTTTTATATTCATATAAATAAAAAAAAAACTTCATTTCTAAACTATTTTTAGTAACTTCTGTGATTTGTGATCTACCTACTATATTTTACTTTTAAACTACTAAATCATAATAGTATGAGAAACGTTTGATTATGTTATAACAACAGCTTTCTTTTTTGTAATTTAACAGTCACACAAATATTTAAAAACAAAACATTATACCCAAAGTTTAGACAATTTTCCTTTTCCTGGTCCATGATCTCAGAACTTTGGGTGAGTCTTAGCCACCTCAATGATCATTCTCTTAGTCTTTCAATCTGTCATTTTATTACAAGCTCTTTCTTTCTCCATTAACATTATCAAAGTCATAAATAAAACTTACACTGCATCTATTATTCTCAATGATCCAACATTATTCCCTACAAGCCTCTACATAAACTATAAAAGAGTCCACCTTTGGTGTTTTTATAGACATAGAAAGTGATTTAAATAAGACAATTTTTCCCAAGAATAATACACTCCCTTACCAACAGAAATGTTCCACTAATGGTTAGTGGGTGGATACATAACATGCTCTCAAAACAAGCAGTAAACATAGTGTAGGAGATGTGAATATAAAAGGCTTGGTTTTGAAGGGATATCCACAGGGTGGGGTGCTATCACCTCTACTGTGGAACATGGCCGTCAACACCCTCATCTACCACCTCAATAATGACAGTCACTACACAATAGTATATGCAGATGACCTGGACATTCTGCAAACAGGTTATTTTGAAAAAATACTCTGTGAAAGAATGCAAGTAGCTCTCAAAATTATAGAACAGTGGTGCAAGGACCATTCACTATCAAGCTCAACAAGACAGAAATGGCCTTCACAACAAAAAGGATGAACATATAGCTCATAAACACAAAACTAAACTTTACAACAGAAGTGAAGTACCTAGGTCTCACCTTTGACAGCAAGTTAACATGGAACTCACACCTAGAAAACAGTAAAAAAAACATACATTGCTTATGAACAATGCTGTCGAACCGTGGGCGCACTTGGGGTTTCTCCCACAGGGTCATCCCATGGACTTACATGGCCAACATACATCCTATGCTAACATATGGTGCAGTTGTCTGGGTCGCAAAAATCAAAAAATTGATAGCTATCCGCAAAAGATAACAAATTCAAAGAACAGTATGTTTCAACATAACAGAAGCCTGAAAGTCATTCTTAGTCTCACTCCCCTTGATATCTACATCAAGAAGGTTGCTCTGTTGACAATGACATGCATCTGCCTGGTTGAAATAGAACTTGATTTGTCCATTAAAAAGTTACTTTAGATTTAGCAGTCAAATGTAAATCTACAGACCAAGCAACTGCATTTTTAATTAAAATTATTGCCAAAGATGATATTTTCGATTTTGACTCAGGGAGTTTCTTAAATATGTTTTTATTGATTTTAGTTTTGGGACTTGAATGTTGGATTTTTGTTTATTATGTGGCGTGTTAAGATTAATATAAATAAATTATTAAATTTAATTTAAAATCTAAACCTACTGTTTATTAATTATTCCCTAAAACAACTATAAATTTAGAACATGTGGGAATTTGCTTTATTTTTTTTTGTTAGTTCAATTGGGGCCCTTTGAAGTCACGGGCCTAGTCCCACTGAACTCAAGGCGACGCTGCTGAATTTCTTTAATACTGATTAAAAGTTTTAATTTTTTAGTTTGCATTTTGAAATTTTTATTGCTAACATTTTGATTTTGGCAAGGAATGAAAAATTATTTATTATCTAAAAAGGTTACTAGAAATAAATAAAATGAACAGGTATAAGTATATTAATTGCAGGGTTGGCAGGTACAGTTTTTTTGCACCTAGGTTTTTTGAAGATAAATATTAACAATTTACAATTTTATTAATCAAATCTCACTAGAAAGGGTGCAAATATTAGTGTATATGAAAACAAACTTTTTGCTATTGATATTAATAATAGAGACAATTAAAAAAAACATTTATTTATTGTTCACTTCTTAGTTTTTTTTTTGTTTGCAAAATGTGATTTTTTAATATAATAAAACTATTTTTCAAGTTTTGCTTGTATTTTTTGTTTAACTTTATTAACTTTTGACATATACAGGGTGTGCCATACAGTTAGATCCATATAGGATTTTTTTTTAATATTGTTTGAAAATAAACATCATAGGGCAATCAGCTCTGCTTATTTAAACACTTAAAATAGCCTATATCAAAGTTATCTACTGACTTTAGGTTTCTGTCAAATACATATTTAATATTTTTTTAAAGATTTTTCAAAAAAATACCAACTTTAGCACCCATACAGCACACATTATTTCAGAAATATTTCAAACGTTTCAAACATATAACATTTCAAGCACACATTTCTGAAATATTTTAGTTAGTTATTTCACTGAAAATGTTTCTGAAACATCGTATAAATGTTGCTAAACGTGTTATGTTGTAAAAGGCCAACACTTAATGAAGAATTCTGATTTGTGAGAAGAAGAAGAGGATGGGATATGTAATTATTTCCTATCAGCTAGAGACAACCCTATATTCTAAATAATTATAGATTGGAGTTGTCAGTTTTTGCCATGTTTTTTTTGTTATATATGTGTTGTGCTGTTGTTATATGGGAAGCAGAATATGTCTTTATTAGAAATTGAGGTGAGTCCTACACCAGTTTTATTTATTAGTTCTACAGCCGCTAGCGGAGCTTCATGTTTTATTTAGGCATGAGTATTTATATAAATACTTTTTAATTATCTATAATTTGTTTCAGATTAGTGCATTTAAAGGAATTCGTAGAAATGAAGTAATTTGCCAGCTTTGGGGATGTGCCAGTAAAAGTACCATCCAAGTTATTCAACATTTCCAAAATAAAGTATTAAAGAACATAGTCGATGCACCCTGGTATATACTGCCACAATACTGATCTTCATAGGGACCTTAAAGTGGAGACTGTAGAAAATACAATACAAAAATTTGCCAGTAGTCATCAACAACGACTGCTCCAACATGGAAACCTTGAGATTATCCAGCTCAACAATGCCAATCTATAGAATATTAGTTTATGAAGTTTTTAGTCCCTTGATAAGTTAGATTAGAATAAAATTGCTAAATGATCAGATTGTCATAATCATAAATGTTTCATTTGGAGCATTTATTAAAAAAAAACTAATTGTTTCAGATAAGTGCATTTAAAGGAATTTGTGGAAATTAATTGATTTGCTTTGTTTAATAATCAATGTTCGAGTTTTGTGTATTTTAAATAAACATGTATATTTATAAATGTCTTTTTTACTTTCCTATCTGTATACAGATATAAGGAAAGTATAGGAAAAATGATTTTTTCGACCTCGAGTTTTCGACGGATTTTTCGTTTCGAGGTCCCCTGAATCCGTTTTGACTATTTTCGTGATGATGTCTGTATGTGTGTGTCTGTATCCACCATAACTCATGAACCGATACACAGAAAAACACCAAATTTTAAACTTAATCTTTATTCCAGCGTCCAATGAACAGATTAGATTTTGGGCAGAGTCGGAACATCTGGGGGGGTTATAGGTGGTTATTTTTATATTTTATGGAATATATCTGTTATTTACGTTTAAAGAAAAAAAAATTTCAAATAAAAGTTACTTCTAATATTATTATCTATATTTTCTGTTCTATACAAAATTTTCCTAAAATGGTCCGTATTCGAGAAATTTGACAAAAGTTAAAAAAAATAATTTTTTATAAAAATTGTTCAAATAAAAGTTGTTTGTAATATAATTCTCTATAATTTTTATGCTATACATAATTTCTCTAAAATGGACCGTATTTGAGATATTTGAGAAAATGTGTAAATTTTGAATTTTGAAGAAAACTCAAAAACGGATAAAGAAAAAAACATTAAATTTTAAACTTAAGTTTTATTTCGGCCTGACGTGAAATGATTAGATTTTGGACAAAGTCGGAACATCTGGGGGGGTACTTTATGGGAGGCCGTTTTTATATTTTATTGAATATATCGGTTATTTATGATTGGAGAAGAAAATTGTTCAAATAAAAGTTACTTCAAATATTATTATCTATAATTTTTGCTTTATGTCAAAATTTCCTGAAATGGTCCGTATTCGAGAAATTTGAGAAAATATGCAAAATTAAAATTTTTAAGAAAATTGTTGAATTAAAAGTTGTTTGTGATATCGATCTCTATAATTTTTGTTTATACATGATTTTTCTAAAATGGACCGTAATGGAAAAATTGTAGGAAAAGTGCTAAATTTAAATTTTTCAGTATTTTCGTTTTCAATGAATATCCATAGAAAAATTAGGTAGATCTATGTGGAAAATGTGTATATTTAGTTTATCCTCTAAACATTTATAGAGGTGCTGTAATAGGTTGTACAAAATAACCAGAAAAAGCCTATAATAACTAGATAGGAAAGTCATGTGTTGGACAAATCAGATTTTTTAGTCTAATAATATTTTAGAAAAAAAAAGCTAGAATAAATTTCTGAAATATTACTATTTATTATTTCTAAAAGATTTCAAATTTCCATTTCAGAAATATTACTGTGAAATATTATATTTAGAGGACATTTTTACATTTCAGAAATGTTTCTGGGATGTTTCGTAATATTAATACAACATTACAAATGTTTCAATGTAATATTTTCGGAAATGTGTTTGTACTGTATGGGTAAGGGCTATTTTAAATTTTTAAAAAAGCATAGGCGAATGTCCTAGCTTTTTTTCCAATCGTAATATTAAAAACATTCTTATATGGATCCAACTTTATGGAACACACTGTATGAACTAAAAAACTTCAAAAAATCTAATTATATATTTTTAATTTTTAGGTTTTTTCCCACCCTGATTAATTGTAGATTATTTTGTATTTGAATATCTATAGGTTTAAATTATAATGTTTTTCAGTTGAAAATGAACTTTCTACTTTCTTCTAGTTCAAAATTAGAAACTAGAGAGAATTCATATAAAAGTTCAAACCACGTGTCAACAGTTTTGTTGAAAAAATTGATAGGCAGGTGTATAATTCGGAAAGGAAAATAGTAAATAAAACTTAGGTAGTTAGCCGCCAATTCGTTGTCTATATATCAAAAATACCGTCAAGCCGACGTATCGTAACTTGAAGTTGGAGATAAAAATTCAAGGTTCTCTACTCAAGCCATCAGAAAGTCAACCAAGCAAACAACCAAACATTCAACGTATTGTGCCAACAGTTGCCAAACCAAAACAATCAAAATTTTCTACAATTTCCCAGTTTCAATGTAAACGTAAAAATAGATCCCGTTGTAAAATTGGTTATAGTAAAAAAAAACTATTTAATTAAAAAATTGAACCAGTTTCAGGTCAAGTAATGAATTGGTCGACTGTACCTGGTCAAACGCGTATACTGCACAGCGTTGCCACATCTTCAACTATGAAGTATTGATCGCATTAAATACGAGCACAGAAGTAAAAAAAATACTCACGTAATCATGAAAGGCTTTTGCTTCTGAAGAATGTTCGCAAGTGTCCCTCCTTTCAGGAGCGGCACAATATAAATCCCAAAATACGCTAAAATATTGCGAAATTAATAAATATAAAAAACGATCATAATGTCAACATACCACCACCAAGAATGTAAAAATCCTGGAGGTTCCCCTAACGTGATGTTTTTCTCCCATCGAATCTAAAAAACTTACACAAATTACAATATATCTACTTTGTTTTTTGGAGAGAAACTCACCTCCGATAAAAATGTCTGTGCAGCTTTTTGTGCACCAACGTGAAGTAAATATTCGTACACATACAGAGCCAATCTGTAATAAAAAAGTTTCTATTTCTATAGGTATTTTAATTGAAATTTTGTAATATTTGCAACGTAACTAAACATCGAATACCTGGGTATTATTTTCAATAGGAAAAATGTAAACAAAACAGGTACAGCTTAGTATCAAGGCCTAGATAATCTATGAAATGAGTATTTTACCTAACAGACGGGACGTAATATTCCTGAACATAAAAGTATAAGTATAGTCCCAATTTGCAAATAAAAATTTAGTATATTTCCAATGTTATTATAGTATTAGACAAGTAGGAGCATTGAGTTTATGGTAGAAGTTTAGCATACTAGTTGCTTCAATTATTTTTAAAACATGGATTCACGAGAGTAAAGAAAAAATAGACTTAACTAGGGTACTTACTTTTCTCTCGCTTGTGCATCGGACGGCACTGATGATCCCTTTCCTTTTGCATACATTTTTAAATAAATTTATTTAACGAACGTAACCTACATACATTGAAATAATGTAATGTTCGAAACTATTATTCGATGGAACACGCTAGTTCTACATGATAGAAGATGCTGTTCATTGCATTATCTACACAAATACGCACTATAAAATCTACATCACCATTTCAACCGTTTATTACTCGAATTTGTAACTTTAAAATTTGTAAATATCATGTTGAATACACATCAAAGAAGCTTTAGGTTCACAACACGTCAAATCAAAATGTTATTCGACGCCGCTACACGAAATCATCACTAGAATATCGTTCATAGAGCATGCGTTAAAGTTGAGTCTACCTCTAGTTGTCCCGTTTCCCGTTACAAAATGACTACGCTTTGCTCTTGCTATGGTTCACTGCTTCCTTTGTTCATATTGTATTTATTATTAATGAAATCGCGACACTTCTTTCACCAAGTTTCGTATTCACTTCATTAATTAGTATCATATTTTTATAGAAAACGAAAGTTACGATGTAATTGAGATTGGAGGAACCAATATGACAACGACCCTATTATTTGTTAAACTCAAATGAGATGAGAGATGACAGTGCGCATTGTGCGCAAACACACAAACGTTCCAGGGACAAAACTGTTCCAGTCAAATCAGTAAAATCATTAGGATGCGTATTTGGAAGAAAATCTGGTTAAACTTTTTAAATTCCTCAAACCAATATTTTCTGAAACGCCAACAATGTTTTTTTTTTCTCACCGATAAATTAAATTATTTATAATTATTAATAAAACTTACACTTAGCTGTAAAATTAATATTTTTAAATTTTACTCTACAAATACAACCAAGAATTGAAAAAAAATTCTGGATAAATATCACCTAAAATAAATTATAATATTTAAAACTAGAAGTTTAAATGTTTATTTAATTTAAAGTATTGGTATGCTTGATTTTCTTCTTTTTCAAACAACTTTTGATCTTGTACTACTTTAGGGGCGGCGTCCATTTTGATACGAGGTTACTGGTATATAGGTGACCAGAAATACAACATTATGAAATCTTAGTTGCATACATAATTTACCGATTATAAAAAAATAATACAATATTATATCTTATCCAATAGCTATTTATAAAATGCCTTACTTTAGGTAACGAGTGAATATTTGCAAGACTAGCAGAACGAATTACATAAAATCCAGGGATGTGCAGAGTTTCGTGGAGGTCCTCCCGCAAACTTTCTCTAAAAAAAATGATAAACAAACAAAATTATTAGAGACCATAACATAAAAAAATTATTTTGTTTCAAAATTTTACGCTAAATTACTATAAAATATAATAAAACAAATATCTCAGAAAAATACAATGTAAAAAATTACAAAATAATGGATCTGACTTTTTTAATTAAAAGGCCGGCATATATTAGGTCACTACGGCCGACAGTCGGGCCGGTCACTTTGCCCATCATAACCAATTAATGGGCCTTCATTTCCTTTAATGTCTAGAAATAAATATATTGGCAATTAATAGCCGATGGGAAGTTAACAGGAAATTGCTGGCCTTTTACCATATTAATAAAGTCCATGTGTCTGGCACATTATCAGAACAGGATATTCGATAGTGTCTCTTTGACCAGTAGTACCGTTTGAACTATAAATTCTATACAAAAACAGAAGGCATTTCAATATAGAATATTGTAGACATTTTATTTAATCCAGCTATATAATATAATAATTAAGAAAAAATGTCTTCTCCAAATAAATTATTAATACAATATTCTAAATTAACAAGAAAAAGCAAAATATTACAATAAATACTGAATACCAGCAATGCGAGATTGGCCTCATAGTAACATGTCCATTTGCTGAGTATGTAACAAGCGATCATCGGTGTCTCCATCTATGAACGTGGGACGGAGCCCTCCTGGACTGTTGGAGTTGGGTCTGCGGCAGTTAAAAGCCTTTTGACTTTTACCATGCTTTTACCCAATACAGTTACTTACCCCCCCCAGACAGCACACCAAATCCTTTGGATATCTACTGGACATTCCAATATCCACTGAATGTCCAGTCCATGGTGGATATCTATTTTATATCCATGAGATGTAATTTATAGACATGCAAATGTTCATAAATAATAGTAATTATATAGCAAATTATTAAAAAATTACGCCATTGTGGCTAATAGTACCGTTCAGATATTTAAAATAAATTTTTTTAACGTGTATTTAATATCCCATGGACATCCACAAAAGGGTGAGATTACAGAACGTCTGCAACTTTGCAAATATGGCGGACTTAACAAATGTAAGTATTCCAAAAAATATCTGCAAATTCGCAATATTTATTGTGGTTTATTACCCCCAACAACACTAAACCCAAATTTGGAATACGAAAACTTGATACTTGCATGTGTAAGTCAGTCATATTTGCAGATTTTCAAAGTTGCCGCCATATTTGCAGATCTGCAAAGTTGCAGACGTTCTGTAATCTCACCCTAAAATATATCAAAGTCTAGGCGCGAACGCAAACTATGGTGGATATCCACTAGATGTAATTTTTGATTTTGCTTACTAAGTATAGATGGCGATATCACTTTCGCTCATTGAATATCTACTCTTGCTCAACCCGCGGTAACTGAGTTTGATCGAAATTGTTAGCGCAATCAGACTCCATTAGAGACTGAAGTCGAGAATTTCCATTTATTGCTGAAGAGTCCTAATAAGGATGACTTTCTCCTTAGTGGGCAAAATCAAAGGCAGTGTTTGAAAATATTTTGAGTGTTGAAAATATTTTTTATCTGCTATTTTCTTCATAGATAAATTAATATAAATATTAGTTTATCTATGATTTTCTTTCGACTTTATTCAATAATCATTGGTTACTTATGAACCTAGAATATCTTGTATATCCTGGGATATAGACGGTCATTTGGATATCCATATTAGATCCACTGGATATCCACAAAATATATTCTGTGGATATCTCTGGGATTTCTTGTATTGTCTGGAATTAGATATTTTGCTGGATATCCATAGGATATCTTCTATATTATGGATATAGGCGGACATTTGGATGTGCATATTAGATCCACACGGGATATTTCAGATATCCTGATGTGGATGTATTGGATATCCACAAAAGATATTCTGTGGATATCTCTGGGATTTGGTGTGTTGTCTGGGCCTTCATAAGGCCATCTTCAAACAACATAATGCTGGGCCACTATCGAAAGGCCAAAAGTAGGCTTTTATCGTCGCATGCATTTTCCCTTCAATTACAGCAAAAGGCCAGCAATATCCCGGCAATTTATTGTTTGTTGGGAATGTATTCAAAAGTAACCTCAAACAATACTTGATAAATAAGCAGAACGGATATACTTTCTTGTGATAATACTCTTTAAACCTGCCATTTTTTTAAGCATTATTTATATCCTACCTCTCTTTTATATAATTAAAAAGTGCTTTGTATAAGAACATTATATTACCTGTCTTGCTGTATCTTTATTTATGGAAAGCCTGAATTGAGATACACTACAAATTATTTGTAATAAATATTAATAGAAGTATACATTTTTAAATAATTTGTCATTTAAAAGTCATTCACACATCTTGATACTTGACAGGCACAGCCAAGCATTATTCTGATTTTTGCCAAATAAAATGACCTGTTAATTATTCTATGGGGTTACGACAGAGAGCCAGTACATTTTATGTGTTTTTTTGACTCGGGGCGAAATAGTAGTACAGTACCACCATAAAAAAGTCATTTTTAAGAAACTGCTTATATATTTTTCATAAATTGTGGCAGGCTTGGCGACTAATTTCGAATAAAAATAGCTATGGTTGCAAGTATGAAGGTCGCAACCCGCCTTAAAAATTTCACCTTTACTATCAACAGCTGTTGTTTGACAGGTCGTTAGAGAATGTTTGCAATTTATGGAATGTTAGGAATGTTGACGTTAGAAATAATTGAAATTCCTAAAATTGTCACATAAGAAATGCATATGCGGATTTTAAGAAAAAATCCTAGAGGTTTTCTATCTTATTAAATGAAGCAACTTTTCGACCCACCGTAACAAGCATATTTGAGCATAGTATATAGGTAAATAATAAAAAAAATATTCAAGTAGATTTTATTTAGTTATTCAAATTCCATTATATGGTAACAAAATAAACGTAAAGACTAGTTTTCAATAGAAACAGGTATTTGTAAGCACATTTATGACATTGGATTGTAGATATAAAAGTAACAGATATGTAAAACCTTAAACAGAAGGACACTTTAAAGAAATCTATTAATTTTTTTTGCATATTTTGGATTTACATTTATATTTTTTTTATAATTTTTACGTTTGTAAATTTTTTTTTAATTTTCATGTTTGTAAATATTTTTTTTGTGATGCCAGCTGTGAACAAGATATACTCCTTTAAAAAATATACAAATTATTACAAACGATCACAAGATGCATTTAAATATCACTATCTCTTTAAAAACTATTAAAAATTTATTCATAAAAAATATATTTCATAATAAATCTTTTTTTATTAAAAACAACTTATATAAAGATCCCTCACAGCCAGATCACGTTTAGTATTTTTTTATAGTAATGTCTAGATATTAGATTGTCTAGAAATAGAAATGCTTAAAAATTTAAACGTAGTCGCACACAGATGTATAAAAGTGGGTGTCTACACATTTGAATTGGAATATTAAATTAAAAAAAACACTTATATAAACATTAGACGAGACACCGACGATCTTGAAGTTCACATAAACTACAAACAGATACAAACTAAAAACCATTTTTTTTATATCAAAAGGGGCATGGTAATGCTTACACCTGAACCTCGGTAGGTATTTTGGATATTTGGAAACATTTAGGTACGAATTCTCTTGTGAAAACTTAGCGGTTTCTCCTCGATTGGATCCAAAGAGAGCTGATAGTTGCGACAACGTTTTCCCAAGCTCAAAGTCCAAGACGAAAATCGCCACTTCAACGGTTGGCTGTGTTTACTACGCTCCTGGTTATCATACTGCTTCAGAATTTTCAACGCATTGTTCGAACAATTCACCAATTCTGCCAATTTAATCTGCAAATAAATTATTTCTATTAGTAACGAAATAATAACAATAATAATGAATGGGTTGGCTCAGTGGTTAGAGATAAAGCATTTACTGTTAGGCTCTAATTAACAGTGTTGTTCCTAAATTGGCGCTGAAAAACAGTAACAAAGTTTACCCAGAACGCGAGGCTAATAACTATAGCAGTTGATGCCGATAATAATAGTTTTTTCAAGGATTATACAAAATTGTATTTTTTTCACAACTCATTTGCATTAAAAGTTATTAACATAGAAAAATAAAACAGAAAAAGTTTGAATTATAGGTGAGAAATGTTTTCTTATTAATTCAACAAAAAATCATTCTAGATAATCAATGGCTTCATAAAAAACAGATTTATTACAACAAACATCCTCAGCACATAAATCCGTGGTCAACCTGGCAAAACAATCATCCTGTGTATATAGTTTATCTGGACTAGGACTAGAAAAGGCTTTTTAATATTAAAGGTAACTTGTTTTGGATTGAGAGCTTCCTAACAAATATATGTGTTAATAGCAGCAAATTGTCCTGTAAATAGTAGGGTCACAAGGAACACTTTAGAACCAGTGATCTAGTTACATCTAATAATTTTAATATCCTTTTATATGCAGATGACAAAAATATAATGCAACCCCTTCCAAAATGTCATAACTATAAGAAGTGATTTAAATAGTTGATAATTAGTTGTAGATATTAAGATAGACAATATATAATAATAATAATAATACTCTCCCTAATACCTTCAACTATTATGTAATTTTATTTTAAGAGAGCAATTTCTGATGAATCTGGCTTTGTTATTCTTTTTGTCAAAATCAACCCTTGTAATACTGAAAACAGTAAACAAGACTCCTTACCTTACAGCTGACTTGTATCTCCCGAATGACAGCAAGAACATGCAGCAGTTCACCAACTTGTAATACAGATTTGGAAGCAATAGCCTGTTGCATTTTTTTGTCGACCTCTAATTTTAGAAGAACCAATGATAAAGTTGAAGACCTGAAAAATGCACAGCTGCTATCTGACAGCAGCACTTCCAATCTTGTCAGCAGTTGCTCTTTTTGCATCATTTCTCTATAATGAATAAGTGTCTTATTACTAAATGTGACAAAATAGAAAATGTAAAGGTTATTAACTGGAAATCCACTGTAAAAGTACTATAATAATTTAAATTTAATTTTTTTACAGAACACAATACCCCACACCTAAGAATAGAAGAGTATTTGATTATACCTCAAAAAATAATGTGATCCTTCCACTTCTAGATAAATTTTGGTAAAACATTCTTAATACATTATAATTAATGAAGGACCATATAATCGTTGGCCAAAAAAATTAAGATATATGTTATAAAGTGTATAGGCTTTCTGCCAAATATATCAAACAGTAAAAAAATGATTGACAAAAAATAATGTTCTAATAGCTTCAAATAACAATAACTATTTTACCAATTGGGATACAAATATGAGGAGGAGGAGGAAAATAATAATATTTCATGTTCCAATATGGATATTATAGGACATCAGAAAGGAATATTTCCTTACCTGTAAGAAGACTTGGCATAACCAAGAATGTCTAAATAAATTTTGAGAATATCTGCACATGTAGTGATGTTGATGATCTTGTTTTCAACCTTCAGCTTTTCTTTGATGATATTAGACATCCTAAGTACATCTTTAATGGAGAACTTGTTTTGAGATACAGACAGGAGCTCCTTCACATCGATGTTAACATTTTCATTCAAAAGTGCTAGATGAAAGCAGCTTATGGTCACACAGGTGAGATACTTTTCCTGAACCTAAACAAAATAACTCATTTTTGATTAAGCATTTCATTAATAATGTTGATTTACTTCAAATTATAAACTAACATGACAAAAACTACAGAATAATTTTATTACTAATATCATCTGAAATGTTCCATTATAACAAATAAAAAATGGCAGTTCTTATTCTTCATTAATCAAATGTTTTAGACATTTTTTTCTGTTAGTTTTACTTAGTGTTTGTGCATGTAATATACATTTATTTGTTGTAAAATGGAGGTTTTCTGTAAATAGATAAAATTCAAATATCCAACATTTTGTGGACTTGGCAACACTGTTGAACAGCTGAGTATATAATCTGAATTATCACAATACATCTGAGCAGGTATGAACCCTAAAATGGTAGATATTTTCTTTTCTTTTTTATTTAAAAAATTATTTATGCTACTATTATGCATTTGCACAAGATGTGTTAGTTAGGTTTTTTGTTTATAATAGTGATACTTATAAATAAGTATGCCTAATTTTCTCCAAACCAAAAAGAAGTCAAACTAGATAATGACTTTTTATACAGTCATTAAAAGTACCTCTAACATCCAAGCGTTTCAATTTTTCCAACAAGCAGTGGTTAAAAAAAGCAAAAACATTAAAATTATATTACTAGGTATATTGCATTTAAATGTTATTTATTGACTTGTTTACATATATTATTTTGGAAACCTTAACAATTTGATATTTTCATTTATATGTTAATGTTATTGAATAAATAAATAAGATTTCTAAATGATGCTAATTGATTTCAACATTGTTCAATTCTTGACCCATTTGAAATAAAAATATGATGTAACCTTGGACCAAATTGCAACATATAAACAAGGGCAAGCTTATATTTATTCAGAAAAAAAAAGTCGGGCTCTTCACTTACCTTCATGCATGAAAGAAATAGGTCTAAGTAGGTGACGGAAGCAAAGAAAATTGTATGTGGGACATCAAACCATACTCTGAGAAAGCGAAGGTTTTGCACAGCAGCATCTCTGGAATTGAGGGTGACTTCCCATGGCTTAATGTCTTGTTGAATAACTAATAGATTTGGTCTGTAGAGTGACTCTACTGCTAGAGCCTCTTCAAGGTTGAATGCAAGTGGCTTTATGTTGATGTTGATAGCATCCGGTACAGGCCGACCCCTTCTTTTGCTTGCTTGGTCCATAGCTCTGGTTGTGCCTTTTTAGTTAATAAACACACCTTACCATCCCACCGTTTCTTTGGATAAAAAACAGTTGCAGCAAAAGTAGGAGCTGGCCTAAAAACTAAAAAATAAAACACAATTAGTAAGAAAAAACTGGTCCCCACAAAAACTTGAAATTGTTTTTTACTTACCCGGATGCCTCGAATTTCCTAGCTATTTTAGTTTAATTATTCAAAAAAAAGTAATTCAAACTAAAAAAGTAAATGATATTCTGTCGAAGCTCAAAGGGACATTGACATTAGACAATAGACACTAGACACAAAGAATTTAGACATTGACATTAGACATGACATCTTGACCATAGATAAAATCACGAGGTATAGATATATGGAGGCCGAACGTTAATTTTTGCCGGTAGGGCGCGCCACTTTTGAAGATGTACTCGTTTAATTAATTATTATTTAAAAATTAAACAAATTTAGTAATCAAGTATTTATTGGAAACAAATTTTAAATATTACTTAAGAGGTTACTCACTTTCGGTTCTTTGAATAAAGCCACTTTTCCTAAATTCTCATTTCCCTTTCGGTACGTCCTGAATATTTGCGCAGCCAGTGGCAGAAAAAGGAACTAAGATCTGGGTTTAATATTTGTGTACATGAATCCTACAATCCTTATGTCTATACTTCGTGGAATTTTCACTGTCACAGGCAGTTCGCACTGAGTATATTTGTATCCTTGTTTATCAATATGTAAAGGAAGAAAATGATCATACACTCGGTGCGAACGCGAACTACCTGTGCCAGAGAGAGAGGTCGGTATTCGAAACGAACGAAGCGAAAGCTTGACGTTTTGCCAATGATATATAGTTACATAAGGACCGATTCACCGTTGTTTTAAATGAAGTTTAAAATGACATTTTTACATTAGGACCGATTCCACCGAAGTTTAACACAACGGTGGAATCGGTCCTTGCTAGCAAAACTTGCTAACGGCCATATGCACCATTGTCCAGCTAAGTCCTCTGTTATCTAACAGTAGTATAAAAAATAACAGTGTGTTAACAGAATTTGCTATGCACCATCTATGTACCATCTATTTACCAGTTTCAGTAAGAAATCAGTCTGTTACGTATATATTACTGTTCATATCCTATAAAACCTTATATGGCCCTTCAAAATAAACAAGTAAAATTAAAATAGTCTGATAAATAAAATTAACAGGCCAAATTTGGTTTGTTACATTAACAACGCCTTTAACAGATTTTTAGTCGTATTTTGTAATGGTGAATACAAAATTGTCAATTTAACAGTCAGTTATGTAGTTAACTCTCTGATAACTATTAACAGAAGAATGGTGCATATGGCCGTAAGTATATTTTTTGGACTTTAAAGTTTTCTATTATTTCGCATTCCTTTAATACCAACACATGGGTATCTATCCTTGAATCGCAGGGAGTAGACATTTTAAAGTAAGAATGAGACAAAAATACAATTTTTGTGCGTAACAGATAAAGAAGAAAAACCGGTTTTCTATTCCCTTGAATTCAAGAATAGCTACCATGGTCTCCTGCAAAGTCTAGCGCGATTCTAAGCGCTGCTCTTTAATAATCTGACTATTTTCGTATTTCGTTTAAAAGTTATTGGTTTCTCCTGTAAAATGACTCCGACTAAAGAGGTTTTGAAACATAGTTAGCTAACGATAAATGATTTCTATAAATGAAGACATAGGTACCTGCCGATTAAAACCCTTCACGTATTGTTTTATAAAAAAACTGTAAATGTGACTTATTTGTCAAACTTTGTGTCACCAACGATATAAGAGATAGCAATATTAGGCATTCCAACGACCTGTCCAAATGGCTACCAGTGGGAACTGACAGTTTAGATAAGGCAACCCTGTTGTCATTAACAGGGTCAATGATACATATATAGTTATATAGATTGCTCAAAGCTGGTCGGTTGCGAGCGGCCATATTGCCTGGAAAATATTTATTAATTTGAATCGGTTTAGCAAAAATGTGCTTTAAAACTAATTTTCAGCCTTTAGATATTTAAAAAAAAAATAATTGCTTACATTTTTACTTCAAGGCATAAGCTTATATTTACTTTGAAAAATATGGATGATCAATCTATGTAACTATCTATTTCATTGACCTTATCAAATCACCAGGTACAGGGTTGCCATAATTTTGCCATATCATAACCTGTCAAAACCCACTGGTAGCCATTCAGTTTGGAATGCCTAATATTTCAATTAAAAATGTGTCCACCTTGTATGTTATTGCAATGTAAAGGACAATTTAAAACGAAATAAAATTAAACTTATCGCAAATCTTCTTAATTTTCCGACCTTTTCACAGTAGTCACTGTCAAAATCCCAGCATCGGTCAAAATCGCAGTAAACCGCGTCGGAATTCAAATTGGCGCTCGTTTGTTTTCTTCTAGTTTGTTCGCATGACGCTTAAAAAATCAGTTCGCAAATATTTGAAATACGTAAATTGGTGTGTGTCTTGATCAGATGAAATATATAAGAAAAACGCTTATTACAAGCCAGTTCTACCCTATTATACAATGAACATTTGGATATTTTCAACTTATGTAAGTGTAATTTAATTAGTTATTTAAGATATAGCTTTTTGGAGAATTTGAAGGGGAGAATGCAAGAACTGAACGTCCATTTTGTATACTTTTTCAGAGTAGGAAAAACTTTCCTTTGCTTTGTTCACAACATTAATCAAATCAAGTTTTGATTTTATTTATTATCGACATAAGTAGCATAAACTATATTGGGTATGTATTAATATATTAATGTCTACTTTAAACACAGTTTTGGTGTTAACATGGGTACTTGTCTGATTATCGTGAAACAACGCCGCTATTTATTTGAGTTTTGAGCCACGATAAATAAAATCGAAGGACTAATACGGACAATGAAAGCATTTACTACAAACTATATACAGAATATTTTGGTTAAAAACAGTTTAAACTTGAATAAGAAAACATAACATTTTTAAATCAATCTATCGATATAAATCTAAGAACGAAGCACGAATTGGCTAACGAAGTGTCTCGAGAATCTCCGATTCGGGGCTAAAACACAAGTGATGGCGCGAACGTTTGAAAAAGCACAGGCCCGTCTTTTAGGAAATTTGAAACCGAACAATGTTTTTTTTTTCTATATTACTTTATTGTATCTAATGTTACTAATAGAGAAAGAAGTCTGGTTTTTGGATAAAATATATCAAAGAACAAGGTTCATATCAAAAATTAGGCACTTTTGGTAAAAATATGGACATTTCCACTTCTTGCATTGAACCCTTGGATTTACATTAAATTAAAATAAAGAAAGTTTCTTGGGTCGGATAAAATGATTTAAATAAAACTAATATACATTTTTTTGATATTTTTTTTTATTTTGATTACTTAAAATAACATAATCTACAGGGTATCCTAAAAAATTGTATACAAATGGAAAAAAGTTTATCTTGCATTTTACAAAAAAATATTTTTGATAAAAAATACTGCATCACTTGAAAATCTATAATCAAGCACCAAATTTTGTAAAATATGGTATACAGGGAAAATAAAAAATAATGATTTATAATGAATAGTAAAAAAATACTTTAAAATTTCTATACAGGGTGTACCAATAAAAACTCCCAGGTCAGATATTTTGGTAAGTAATAGAGATATTTTA
Organism: Psylliodes chrysocephalus; assembly: GCA_927349885.1. NCBI lineage: Eukaryota > Metazoa > Arthropoda > Insecta > Coleoptera > Chrysomelidae > Psylliodes > Psylliodes chrysocephalus. The sequence goes on along the minus strand of OV651826.1, from coordinate 30,382,067 downwards.
ATTCTGTAAAAGCCAACAAAATGTTGAAATTGTTGCCAAACAATAGAAAATAATTACGTTGTGAGTTGTTCATCAAAAAATATTATAAGTCCACATACAGGGTCATACTTTATTCAGGTACAAAGAAGTTGATTATACGGTAGGTCTAAGTAGGATGTGGAAAAATTATGATTGGATTAAATACATTAAAAAAGTTAATTAATCTAAATCACAGGCATCGTTATTGTATAAAGGTTTCCAAGAATATAATGAACTGCCCAGTGGCTTGAAGGATTATAATTCATTAGCAAGTTTAAAAAAAAAATTGACAACTTTTATTAAAACTGATAAAATTTGATTTTAACTTTTATATATTTGATTATTACTTTTTTTACTTTTTTATTTTTTTTTTTTAATATTTGGGTTCATACTTTCAACTGTTATTTGTTTTATTGTTAATTAAGGCTGTCTAAACTCAATATTAAAAGTAGCTTTGTAATGTGTAACAAATTTATTTTTCTTAACTCAGATTATGTTAATGTTAATAATAATTATCTTTTAGTTTTGAGTGTACTGTTTTGTATTTCTATAATATTTTTTTTGTAAATTAGGTTTATCCTATTTCAATAAATATCTATCATAGATCTATCATAGACAGACTAATTAGAATATTATTTGTAAATTATTTTTAGGTTCGTTCATTGAATATTCTCCCTTTCAGACATTTTCAAAATTTCCCATTACTAATTGTTGTTTTTCTTTTCAGGAAATCGCCGTAAAAAAAAATTAAATCGCCGAAAATTTTTCGAGTTAATCGGTAACACGATGTCAATGGTCTGAGCTCACGTTCATTTCACCTCTGACAATAAAGACGTTTCATCTTGGAATGTATGTCCTTTGATGTTTAATGTTGATCTTTGATTCACTTAATACTGTCTTGGGGTGTACTTTCCAGGATCAAATGGACAAGGCTGCAGATATACTGCTCAGAGATACATTTACGTATCAAAGAGTTGATATAGAATTGAATGTGATACGATGATCATTAATGTCGTCGGGAGTAGAAGATTTTCCGGACGCGTTTAATCGGGAAAATCTATTGGAAATAATGGATATTATGGAGAAGCGGAAATAAATACTTGGAATGTTAAATGGGATAGAGAGTGAAGATGGAATGAGGGGTTTCAAATGGTAAGGGTTCTTATTTAAATTTAATGCTTTCTGCAAATTAAAGTGTTACAGCTAAATACCGCCTTTTATAAAAAAACGTTTCAGACGAAAGTTTTATAGTTTTGTGGGGAAATTTTTTTGGCTAAAATCGTTTTTTATAGTTAACCATAATATGGTCAACTTTTTTTTCGCCCAGCAAAATTTTCAAGTAGCTGTTACTCAAAAAGTAAGTCAAATAAAAAATATTTCCATCAAAAGTTTCTTATTTTTTTATGTACTTTAAGAATATGTAAAAAAATGGGATTCCCATTTAAAAAACAAAGTCCACCTCGATATGGCCATATGTTTCCCCCAAAAAACTATAACACTTTTGTCTGAAACTTATTTTCTAAAATGCATAGTTTCGGCGTTATTTAACTGTAACACTTTAATTTGAACGCCCGGTATATATATTTAAAATAAATTTAATTAGAAACAAAATATAAACATTTTGAAAAAAAAAAGAACGAAGTTCATTTTTGATTTTGTTCTGGACACAATCAAAATTACTTTTCACTTAATCCTTAATTTTTTCCGAATTTATGATTAATTTTAATATTTACTGAAATTTCTTATGTTGTTTTAGGAAAAATGATCGGCTTCAAATGGTGAGTTTTTTGATTTAAATTTAACTTTTTCTGTAAGAAATAATTTTTTTTTTAATTTCTATTTCTATTATTTTTTTTTTATTTATTTTAACACTAAGAATTATTATAAATCGTTAAATATATAGGGTGTTAAACTGCAAACGGGACGGTCACACATTTTAATTTTTTGCATAACAGCATTATACAGGGTTATTGAAAAAATAAACAAATTAAACAGTATAATAATTTTAAAAATTAAAAAAGTTTAAAAATGTAGAAAAAAAAACAGAACAAAAAGTGCAGTTAGTTCTGAGGGCGACGCAACTGGTCCATTTCGACCGATGCATTTATTCGGGAAAGTAATGTTTAAAATGTCAGCATTTTCTATGGCAGTCCCCGGACTAGGATTTTTTTCAATTACTTAACTTTCTTTATTTCTTGCGTTGATGGCCAACGAAGTCACCACACTTAAATCTTTGTTATTTTTTCCTTCTTTTTTCTTATTTCTGATTTTTTTTTGGAAGAAATTATGTGACAAAGTTGTTTATTTTAATTATATCTATATAATGACTTTTACGAAAAAGGAAGTATTTTGGAATTACCTTGTACAGGTCAATACTGCTGACATTCTAAAAATATTGTATATTATTCAGCGTATTTAAAAAATCTTTAGTGCTTCAAATTTTAATTTTTTCTATAGCTAAACATCGTGTATTTTATTGGATTAAAATTATGTAAGAAATACTTTCATATAGGTCGGCCATAGTTTTTTTTAATGTGATTTTCTGCAAATATAAGTTTTTGAAAAATCGTATGGATAAATTAATTTCGAAAACAATATTTCTTAGCCACTGTACCAAAATTTTGTTTATAAAAGGTCTGTTATATTGTTAAATAATCTTTCCAAATACCACGTATAATGAGAATTTTTTATTATTTATTATTCATTTCAGAAGAACCGCTCTAATTAGATATTCATAATACCATTAAAATATTTACCTGCTTAGGTGTGACGTGATTTGTGAACATGTGATAAAAAATTATAATAGATTTTACAGTCATTAAAAGGCCAAAAAAAGTCTAGTAGTAAAAAACAGTAAAAAACGAAACATATTTTTAAAAATGTATTTATTAAAATATTTATTTTTGTATAACAGCGTTAATTATTTCTGCCAGTTTGTCAGTTTCAGTTATTGAAACGTGATCTCCTTCAATTTCTATTGATTCAATTGATACTCCAGAAGTCTCTTCCAATTTGAGGTCCTTTGGAAAGTTTTTCACTGAATCTAAGGAGGCTTTGCAAAGTATTATCTTAGATTTGAGCGAATATCTGGGTGAGAAATTTTTGCAAGCTTTTAATCGGCACAGTAGTCCCCCTAATATCTTTTTGATTTGTTCGTTACTTAATATTTGTGTCTGGCTCGTCACTATTTCAGTAGCTTTTACCAGTTTATGTTCTAATGTCGGCAGTTGTGACAATGCTTCCTAAAAAATACACAGTTTCGGAATAGTTACTTACGAACCAAGTGCGGGAAGACTATGTTTGTATAGCAGGGACAGAAGTTGGATAGGCTTTTGGTAGTTAGAGAGGTGGTAAACGTCAAACCCCGTCGGATGACTACGAGAATTTCGCGGTAATGTTTGTTCGCCATTGTCGTAACATATAATAAAAATAATACCAAATATTTTAAATTATTAACGGTGGAATTGGGCAAACGTATAATATAATGACAGTTTGTCAGAATTGTCAATTAATTAAAATTTTTATACATTTTTCATAAATTGACAGGCTTTGCGACTACTATTTCGAGTAAAAATAGCGTCCAAGATGGAAGGCTATGTCGCAATGCCCTTGGATATAAGAGCCTTGCTCACTAGCAGGTCGTAAGTAAATTCTTCTTTTAAAGTAATTTATGCGCTATGTTATCTATTTCACAAAACTATGACGTCATTAATATTTTCTTAAATGCAACAAATTATATTTTAGATTAAAAAAAGTAAGTTTTGTCGAACAGTTAAAAAAATTGTACCAAATGACTTTACAGCTCCGTGAAATAAAACAAAAAAATCTAAAAATACGATGTAGTCACAAATACATACAAAGTGCAAAGTGATTTGACAATGTTGCCATTATTTTAATTACAGGTACTCTTGAATAGGTACAGAATTCGTCTTCCGTTTGGCTTTAAATACTCCAAACTATGTTCTGAATAGATTGTTTGAAATCGCCATGGAAGCAAGTCGACTGGCTTGTTTTTCGATCTGTCAACGAATGCGGGAACTAAAATCATCGGTAAAGAAGGTAGACAATGGTATTATCGCGTATAGGTATAATTTGAAATTTCGGCTTTTATTTTATTTCTTAATTTTCGATTTGAGAATTCGTTTCAACGAAATTGTAATTGGTTTGCTTGTCTTCGTAAAAAATAATATTTTATTTTTTTATAATTGTTTAAATTTTATTTTGATTGTTTTTAAAGTTGCATTATTGATATTAGCGTCAGCAACTACTCTGATTTATTTAAAAAATGTCTACCAAATCTTAGGTCTATCTATTATAGTTTTCAAATTCATTTGGAACTAAAATTAAAAGCAATTAAACCTAAAACCTTAATGTGAGAAAATGTCGGACAGATTTTTAAGGTCTAGGTAATCAGGAAAAGGAGGTGTTAAATTAATTGCATCAGACGAAATCTTATAACTATTTCAAGATGCAAATATCATAGATGTCTACTTACTTTTATTTCCTTGCCCTTCTTACTGAATTCTGAAATACATATAATTAGACATTCTGTCTCAAACTCCTGTTCGTCTTGGGGAAAAGATCTAGCAAACATGGCTTGGAAAAGTTCTGGAGAGCCGTCACAACATATTAAAGTGATTTTGTAACCTTTTTGTTCTAATCGGTTAGTAGCCTCCAAAGCTACACAAGTTCCATACGAATGTGCCACAATATATACAGGATCTTTTTTGTCGATGTTGCGTTCGATAAACTAAAAATATATAAAAGATGTACAGGTTGCAACATAATAAAAGATACCACACTCAACTATATTATGCACTAAATAGATTGCTTCGACTTATATCTATGAATATCTGCGTTGTATTATCAGCAAAACTATTTTGGAAAAAAGAATCATCTATGAAAGAAGAAGCATTGGAAAAATACGTTATCAATAAATTTTTATACTTACGTTAATCTCAGTTGCAGCCATTTCTTCAATGGTTTTCGGTGTATTGAGAAAGTCGTAGTGACTGGCTACTACATGGGCATTTAATTTCCTTGCCAAAGGTTTTAAAATGTTTGAATATCCCTCGATGCCAGGGATCATGAGTATCACAGGTGCATCCGCGTTTTTACTAACGTTACTTTCTAGTTGTACTATCAGTTCATCATCATTAGATGTGGTTATAATTAGTTTCAACCCTCTGGTGAAAAAGTCTGTTTCATTGTCATCTGACACTACATCTCCTTGTTCATTTGATATATTAACTTCTAGCTCTTTTATCCTAAAATAATAAATCATATTTAAGACAGGTTATGACATTTTGTTGATATTTTGTCAATACTTCGAAAAAGTGAGCATTCTTATATCCTTTGCAGACAAGAATATTCCATATTCCCTTTCAAATAATTGTTTAATTTCAATAGATGTCATAGAGTCCATTCCAAGTTCCGCTAATGTTTGTGTATCTTGTACTGTCTTCAAGTCGAGACCTTACAAAAGAAGTAATTATTATCTGTATTATCTGTAATATGAAATTATTACCTAAAATGTTTGCAATAGCGCCAGTTACGTTTTCAGATCCACCTAGGTTCTTTTTTTCTGCAACAACCATACTAGAAACAACTGCTGAAGATTTTTGTCCAAGAAGGGTGTCCAGTACTTCTATACAATTGGATAACCTTTGCTGTAACGTACCACCAACTTCTAGCTCTCGGTGGTCTTCTTGCGTATCTGCGAGTAGGCCAACCTAAAGAAGGTATAGATTAGAATAATATTTTTAACAAAGAGGTTTAACACACGTCTCCAATTGCGCCCCATTGGATGGCCAAACCTGGTAAATTGTCTTTTCTTCTCCTTTCACATATCCTCTCCATAACTGAATTAGCCATCCCATAGTTGGTCTGCCCTGAGTTGCCTCTGCCACATGATACCGAAGAAAATATCACAAAGTATCTGAAAGAATTTATATTTTTTCATCACTAATCTCAGTTACTTTCATATTTTTCGATTTCCTGAGGACCGAGTCAATAAAATGATAACATTAATAAAATCGTAACACTATAAAATCAAGAATTTGATCTTAAAATGATTTTTAAGACATCGGGGTGTATTTTAATAACATATCTCAATTTAGAAAAGAGAGTCACTTATCTATCCCCTTCTTGCACTGTCAAAGTTGGAATTACGTAGACATATCCAAGCTATAATAATAAATGGTAAAATCTATGTACTTAGATTAATGCCGCGTTTGAGAATCCACATCGGATGCGTTTTTTACATCTCGAGCGTTTTTTTATCCTCATCGGACACATCTGTCCCATTACATTTACGTATACTGAATCACGTGATCAAAGATTTACTACATCTCGGATGCATCCGATGTGGATTCTCAAACGCGGTATTAATATTAATGTCTTTAAGTTTAGCACAAGACTGCCTATTATATTTTATCTACAATAAAAACAAGGAGTCTCCTATTTATAGAATGTGTTAAATTATGAATGATGTAAGGGACAACGTTGATATATTTGAATAGTTTATCAATGGTGCTAACAACTTTCTTGTTTGCACAAGCTTGTTTATAATTATTTTATATATTTTCTATGCATATGTATTCAGATTCGAGACTAAAATATTTACAGTATTACGAATCTATAAGAGCAGAAGAGAACGAATCATAATTAAGCTAGAATTTCAGAACGTATTATAACTATTTTTATGTTGAGCAGCGGTCTCTCTCTCTCTTTGGTCTTTTTTATTCTTTAGGTTTCGGCATATACTGTACATATTTTCTTTCAGAATCTGTATAAGTGTTAATTTTACTCTGTTAAATGTTATAATCATTTTGTCTTCCTTAGTGGGTAATATGTTCAATATGCTGAACCTACGTATATTAATAAAGAAAATATCACGAACACTTACTCTAGTTCTGGACAGGATTTTCTGCTAATTTCGTCGAGATACTTAGTAGCATAAGCTTTAGGAGCCAGAGATATTTTGTACGTATCAACAGTTTGATTTTCCAAGATGGCATCCTTCAGAACAACAGCTAAATTGAAAATTCCCCCCACAGGAGCTATATCATTGGTTTCATCGATCAGTTGTTGGCACCCTTCTTTCGTTGTGACGTTGGCCGTGGATATTTTGACAGTTAAACCATAGTCATTTGTATATCGTTCAATCCTGCTCTTTTGATAACCGGTCTTTACACCACTCCTGGAAACTAATACTAGGTTTCTTACTCCTCTAAGGACGAACCAGTCGGCTAATTCCAACCCAAATCCTCCAAGACCTCCCAGGATAACATAAGATTTATTAGGATTACAGAAAAACCTACAACGAATGATTATACATAGAATTTATAATGATAATGTACTCGTATAATCGACGCAATACATCAAAATACTGAAATTAGGTTGCAAACCTTGGCAGAGTCTGAAATTGTGTGGGTGGTGCATTTTCGGGTCGAACTTCAACGACAACTTTTCCGATGTGTTTTCCACTAGCCATGAATCTATAAGCTTGTTCTAGTTCATTATGGGAAAAAGCAGTTACATCTAATGGTTTAATTAAATCTTCCTTGAGGGCTCTTTGCATGAGGTCCATTAATTGTTTGTGATCTCGTGGATGTGCACCCAGTAACCCGTCTAATTGTATTCCATGAAATGAGGCTTCTTTTTCCATAAGCATAAGATTTAACTGGGAGTTATTTGCTAAATCGTATTTTCCTATTTCTAGAAATCTTCCTCCTCTTGCTAAGCATCTTATTGAGGCTATTAATTTCTCATCTGATAAGGAATTAAGGACTAGGTCGACACCTTTTCCGTCGGTTTCTCGCATTATCATTTTTTCGAAAGATGTATCTCTCGAATTTCCTATATGGCTTTCTAAAACAAAATGATTTTAAATGATTATTTAAAAAAATCGTTTACGAATTAATTACCTTTTAATTTTGGGTATCTCTTCAATAGAAATTCTTTTTTGGACGCAGAACCACATGTAGTAAATATATTACAATCATACTGTGAGCATACAAATATAGCTGCTTGGCCAATTCCCCCAGTTCCTGAGTGAATTAAAACTGAATCACCTCTTTTCATATTGCCTCTCTAAAAAAATAGATATGATAATAACGATAATAATGAGGCAGTCTGCGTTCCCATTAACAAAATTATGTCCGATATTTTTTACATTTTGTCAACAGATTACACAGGGAAACAGCTGTTTTGGTGTCGAGGTTTTTTAAGCTGATTCTATATCAATTTGATGTCCTGAACTCAAATAACGTATTCACTTTTACCTAGGAGCTCAAATTTTTAAGAAATACAATTTTAGAGAAATATAAGTTACATTATTTTAACTCAAATCCGTAAGTAAGAAATCAAATAGTCACTCAACACTTCGAAAGCTTCTTTTCCGCGACATTCTTGAATGTTTTTTTAAACAGTCCCTCTTTAAACTCCAGCAGTAATCTACCATCATGTGCATGTCCCATCTTCCTTGGTAGCGGCACTCCATAACTTTAATATCTTGGTGAAATCTTTCTCCTTGTTCCTGACTCATGTCTCCTAAATTTTCTGGAAAACGATCTAAGTGGTTGTGTAAATAGTGTATTTTAATACTCATATTGCACCCTAAGGATTTGAAACTATTAAGCAAGCATCTTGTTAACCATTTCAACATAGTTTTGAGCTTTATGTTTGCCTAGAAAATTTTCTACAACTGCAACAAATGATGTCCAAGCTTCTCGTTCAACTTGATTCATTGAATTTATGAAGGCAGGATCCTTAATAACTGATGCATTTTTACCCTTATATATGCAAAACATGACCCATTCTTATCAAGAGCCTTTACAAATTGTTTCATTAAGCCCAACTTTATATGTAACGGAGGAAGTATGATTTTTTCTCTTTCAACCAAAGCGTCGTTAATTACATTATTTTCCCCAACGTCCATGTTTTTTCTTTGAGGCCAATCTTTTCTAACCCAGTGGTGTGTTTTGTCCCTACTATTCCAGAAGCACAAGAAACACGGATTAGATTAGATTAGATTAGATTAGGAGTTGGACGTTATTTGTCCTTGTCCACCGCGACCTTTTCAGATCTATTGTGGGACTCCGTTTGTTTTAGAGTATGTCGTCTAGCCTGGTCTTTTTTATTAGACTTAGTAGCTTTGACAGTGGCTCCCGCATGTAGTTGCATGCAATTGGCTTTTCTTCGCCCAATGTTAGAAACCTCATTCCAGCCAAGCCTTCACATTGGCACAGGACGTGGAATGATGTTTCCTCTTCTTCTTCACAGAACCTGCACAAAGTTGCTTCTTCTGCTGGATTTATGACACTCATGTGCCTTTTGAGGCGACAGTGTCCAGTAAGAAGGCCTACTGTTATCCTAACGATTTGACGTTTTTGATCCAGTAGGTCTTTCGTAAACTTGGCCGATGGTTCCTTGATGAACTGTTTGGCCTGTCTCAGTCTTGGATAGTTGTTCCACCATTCCTGAGACTCTTTTTGCATCCATTGTTTAATGGATGCCTTGCACAGTGCCTTAGCGACTCCACAAAAGGGTTCAGGGCCTGTCATGGCCTTATCTGAGCCTTCTCGGGCTAATTCGTCGGCCTTTTCGTTGCCCTGATATCCCTCATGGCCTGGAACCCAGGCTAAGGTCACCTTATTTTGACTACTTAGCTCTGTCAGGTCTTCTAGACAGTCTTTCACCAGTCGTGATTTGATTTCTGGTGAGAGAATTGCCTTTAGAGCTGCTTGGCTATCAGAGTATATGGCAATAGTTTTGCCTGATACTTGCTGATTTAATATTTCTCTTGCACAGTGTTGTATGGCTATTAGCTCAGCCTGGAACACTGTTGCATATTTTCCTAAGCTTAGTGAAATCGTTGATTTCGACTTAGGTCCATAGATTCCAGCACCGGCTCCTTCCTTGGTTTTTGAACCGTCTGTGTACCAGACGAGTTCAGCCTGTACGGGAGGTCCCTGTTTCCAGGATTCTCGGGCTGGTATTTGAATTTGAAAATTTCTTTCAAATTTGTATGTGGTTATGGCTCTATCAGTAGGCATAGCTAGAATATTATCCCTTTGTACTTGCTGATATAGCCTTGTGTGGTCGGCGCTATGTAGTTGGCTTATTGGGTTTTGTCCCTGCATTAGCCTGTGAATAGCTGACCTGGTTTCTCCTTGTATGAAGATGTGCAATGGCGTGAGATTTAGTAATACCTCCATTGCTGCGGTCGGCGTAGTGCGCATGGCCCCAGTAGCACTTAGACAGGCAAGCCGCTGAATGCTAGTGAGTTGGCCTATTGCACTTGCCTGCGCAGTTTTGGTTACCCACGCCACTGCGCCATAGGTTATCATGGGTCTTATTACCCTTGTGTATAACCATATGGTCATTTTGGGGTTTAGACCCCAGTTTTAAGAAACACGGATATTTCGTGTTACCACTTCTGCCCAAGAAGAAAGTTTACCATTTTTAAGTCTACACAAATCATCCATTGATGTTCGTGATACTTTATCTTCTGCAAGACCAAAGCTACGGTATTATATCCTTCTTTCAGTTTCGTTGAGTGAGCTAGTGGTATTGAACCATATTTATTCTCATTATGTAGGACACATTTTAAACTTCGCTTTGAACTGTCAATAAATAGGCGCTAATCATCTGGAATATATTCAGAAAGTCCCATTTCTTTCATGAGTCCATTAATTTCGTGACAAAATATAAGATTGTCTTCTTGAGAAAAGAATGGTACGGTAATTTTGGTTCCTTGTTCCAATAAATTTTTGTCGTTCAACCTAGAAGCCAGTACTTCAGAAGCTTTTTTCGATAAATTGAGATCCCTGGTGAGATCATTTAATTCATTTTGATTGAAGCGTTGAGGAACTGATGACGTCTCCTCATAGTCACTGTTAGTTTCATTAGCATCAGAACCTTTATTAGCATCAGAGGGAAAATATTCGTCATCAGAGATATCTGGTAGCTGATGAAATGTTGGAATCGGTATTTCATCTGAGTGCGGGATAGAGCGTATTGCCGAGTCTACATTGGGATAAGTCCACTTACTGCGGTTATTTCGATTGATTCGTTTAGTATTTACTGAACAGAAATAACAATCATTGAAGTGGTTTTTTGGTTCTCTCCAAACCATTGGTACGCCGAATTTTAGATATTTTCTTTTCCCGGTAGTCCACTGCCGTAAATGCTCCAAAATATCCAAGATACGCTCGCTTTACAAAGTCAGTAATAGTTTGTCTGTTTTGTTGAAACATGTATTCTCCGCATATATAGCAAAACACATCAGGTTAATTTACACAACTTCTTCTTGAACTGGAACCAGAACTCATTTTAATTCTGTTCAATAACACAAAAACACTCTTTTCTTAACATAAAATAACACGCCGAATTCGATCTACTCTCATTAGTAAGAACGCATAAACTGACGAGACTTACCCGAGTTAGGGGATTAAAAGGGTCAGTTCAGGTACCTGATAGGCAATGGTTCCACTATTTATAGATTTACCTGGAATTTACTCAATTACAGACTGATAATAAAACCATTGTACCTACATTAATGAATATATAATAATTTTAGAACTCTCATAAATGAATATACTGAATAAAAACCACATTGGTAGATAAGTTGATGAATCTAAAAAAGTAGAGCTGATAGAGTAAAACGGATTGCATGTACAGATTTAGCGTCCCAAATATAGTTAAAATCAGCTCTAAAATCCCACGCACAAAAAAAAATTTTGTTGCCCTGTGTTATGATTCCTTATACAGTAAAGTACACTTACGTCAAAAAAGGCAGATAATACTGTAAAGTAAACGCAAGTAACACTGGATGCTTCTTTTAAAGACCATGAGTCAGGTATCCTAAAGGCGAGGTTTTTATCAGCAAGGATCATATTAGAGAAGGAGCCAACGTTAAAGCCTGCCATTCGGTGACCGCTGAAAAGATAAATAGTATTTTTTTCTAATCTAGATTAAATATTTTTCTTACTTTTGATCAATCCCAGAATATTCAAATCCTTCAATTTGATCTTGAAGTAGTCTATTTGATGTATGTGCTACATCAACAGTAATTTTGCCAGTTGCACTCATTACATCTTTAAAGTTTATTGGAGAATAATATATCTAAAAAAAGAAATCACAATTTGATATTGAGTTACGTCAAAACACCATTTTGGATAAGATCTCTAGTTCGTTAAAAATACAAACACAAACGCCTTAGACACCTACGCCATACTATCGGAGAAAAATTAATATTGCCAGCCGCTGAAAAAGTTTTGAAAACTGTATTACACAAACCTGCATCTGATATCATTAAAAGAATTCCGCAACAACACAGTTCAGAGGCGTATTACTGGAATTAAAAAATAATTTTTTCTATAATCATTTAAAAATCAACAACGTTCGTCACGTCTTACTCCAACCGAAAACGCCAGTTCCGACACCAGTGATAGAATATCCCATAACGTTAATTTTCGTCTCTAGTGACGAAAGTAAGTGGTTGCAATTTCAGATATAAAATTATTGCTGCAGTCTTAGAATTCATTTTTAGGATTTTATAAAGGAAAAGTTCGATTATAATATAAAGGTAGATGTCAAAACAAACATGGTAAAACGGGGTTTACCCCTAAATCTATATTCTATATAGTAAGCCATAGTTATAGAAAAAGTATAGTGTTTCATTCGTCGAAAAGCATTTTCGTCACTCGTTAAACAATATAATATTGCAAACGACCTATTTCTCTATTCAGCTGAATGAGTCAACCTTGCCTGGTAACGAAACATTATTTGCATATTTTCGTTTTATTATACATATATCAAAGAATACACGAAGAGCTGCTTTTCGCGAGAGCTTTAACAACTGATACTAAAGGTGAATCAATATTTAATTTAATTTAAATATCTTTATCAAATATAATATCAGTATCAACGGATGCCATGGTTGGGCGATACTGTGAATTTGTAAGCCACTTAAAACAAAATGTACTCGGGGTGTTAGTAATAGGTACACTGCGTTATCCATCGACAACATTTAGTTGATTAGTAGATGGCATAAATTTGTTTAATTTGTCATTAACGCTCATTTGTGTGAAGAAAATGACGAGAACTTTCATCAATTGCTGCTTTATACTGAAGCACGCTGACTTTAGAGAGGTTTATATGCATTTGACAAGTCCATAGATCACCTAATTAAAACAAAAATCAAGAGATTTACGACGAAGGCTAAATCTCTACATATAGAATGAAAAAGCAAACTTAAAATAATGTTAAATGAAAAAAGAATATTACTAACGTCAACTAATATCTTGTCTGGTTCAGGAATAATATTGTGGTTAAGAGTTCCTTGCACCCATCGGAAACTAGATATATCCCCTCTTACTAGTTCTTTAGCTATAGAATGTTCGCACGTAATTCCTTCGTTTTGGTTTAATAGTAAATGCCTGAATGTTCCCCATTGTCCATTTTTGTAGACATTAACAGTCATATTTTTTTTTATCTGATCACCAAATATTTGTGAATTAGGCTCAAACTTCTCATCCTCATCCAGAATTAAGACGCAACGAATACGCTGGTATCCTGGCTCTCTCATTAAACAATTTGTAAATCCTAATAACCCACTTATTGGATTACTTTGGGAATAAACAACCACCTCGTCTGACCCCTTCATTGCAGCTTGAACTTTGGGTAACCATGAAAATTCTGGATCATCAGAAACTTCAATGTACGTTAGTGGTCTTTTATTTTCACATTTTTTTAAAAGAACGAACACTTCTTTACCAGTATTATGCGTTGTTATCACTGTTATTTCATTTTGGGTTATAGTTTTTGGATTAAAGTCCAAAGGTTCTCTAGAAATAATAAATCCATTGTCTTTGAGTGCATTTGTTGCATCTACCAGCATCTAAAAATAAATGAAACTATTTACCTAATAAAATAATGATAAAGGTCTTTATTTTTTCTATATAATAATAAAAATACTCGTACAGTAATTTAACACTTTCAAAGCTTTTGGAGAGAGTTGTAGAGGAACAACTTCGAAATCACATTGATAAATATAAAATTCTACCACCCACACAATCGGGATTTAGTTCGGGATATAGCTGTGGTACGGCCCTATTAAATAAAACGGATGACTTTTTGAAGGAGTCCGACACCAGAAATTTTGGTTTATTAATTCTGCTTGATTATAGTAAAGCATTCGACATGATTAATCACGAATTGTTTTTATCGCAATAACATTTCTTAGAAACTATCTGTAGGGTAGAACACAGAAAGTATTATATGTAATGGTGTATCGTCTAGCGTAGAGCAAGTTGGACGAGGAGTAGCCCAAGGTTCAATCCTATGCCCTCTTTTTTATACAATATATACAAACAATTTGTGTTCGGTTTTACATTATATGTTTTTTAACAAAAACGATGAATCAGAGTGCATTCAGAAAATATATACTGATCTAAATGCCTTGCTGAAAGCATCTACCCAACATAATTTGGTGATTAATTCAGACAAATCAGCTGTTATGTTTTTTCTGTCTATAAAAATTAACGATGTGGCTCTACCAACTGTTCAAAAAGCAAAAAATTTGGGGATAATGCTAGTCAATCGATTAAAATTCACTGATCATGTTTCTTATGTTCTACAAAGATCCTTTTTTAAACTAAAAACTTTATATCATAGCAGACATTTATTTGACAAAAAACTAAAGATACAATTCTGTGACTCTCTCGTTCTAAGTAATTGAGATTGTAAGAAAAAAGCCGAAGATCAGGTGGATGTGTTATGTTTCAAAGAAACACAGATACAACCTTTGTTTTTCATTTTTTAAGCTCTATGTTTTTCATCTCAAGCTGTATGAAAATAATGAAGAACCAATTTGATACAGTACATCAGAATATACGGGATCTTTAGACTATTGAGAAAATATCGTTTTATTACCTGTGGTCGTTTGAAGAGTCTAGAACCTATAATTAAAGAACAATCAGTTTCGTCACGGATACTCTTATTTTCTACAGCTAAGTTCGTTTGTAGATTTAGTTCGGTAAGTATTATTACGTCATGTTGTATCAAAGGTTGATCTTCTAAACATTCAACGACCAGGTCAGACAAAATTAGAGTGTCATCTGGAGTTTCAGCATCTACAATCTCAGCACATTTTATTTTGTAAAGAAGAGTGTTTTCAAGTAAAATTTGGGTGTTAACTCGTATGGATTCTTGAGAAGACAAATTAGTGTTATTTGGTATAAATAGGTATGATTCCAGTACAGGAACTCCAAGATTTTTTCTTCTTTGAATTCGAGTAGCATGAAGTCCTCTAATTTCAACCCCGCCTGACCTATAAATATAATTAATTATATACAAATTGTGCATTAAAATCAAGAAATCAAGATTACGAACAACCAGAGAAAAAATTATAAAATGTAAATATTTTATGAAACCTATCGAGAAGGTGTTAAAGTAAACGAAAAAAATTTGTTGAAATATGTACTAATACCTTATGCAGTCAATAGTTTTGTAGTAGAAAGCTTCATAGATTGATTCATCTTCATGTACAGAAAGAGCAGAAGAAATATCTGCGTGTTCCTCAAAATTAATTTTAATAGAGTTAATAATTGTCGGTACATATAAACCTCTAGTATCTTGTGCCAGTATTTTTAACTGAAATAAATTATCTAAGAATGTAACCCAATTATTTGTAAATTTAATTACTGCCCTTGAACCATCTATATTAGTTTCTTGAATTCCTCTAAATTGTCCCCTAAAAACAAAAAATAAATTTAAATTACACCGATTCCCAGAAATACCTAAGTATATTCCGTTGCAATTTATAGTAGAAAATCGTTTTGCTTTAAACATGAAGGAAGATTGTGTATTCGTCGGAACAGGGACGGTGCTCTCAAATGGACTTTACAAATTAATGTTTTCTGTTTGGGGAACAAATATATTAATATTTCGTATGAATGTTCGTAAGATTTTATAGTTTTCCATAACCTTAGCAACAAGCGTGTAAAGAAATTCAGTTCAATCAACAATCGACATTATCGAGAAACCGCGATTACCTGAACAGCTATCGGCGCTGTGCCTGGCACGAATATTCCTTGATTTTACCATTTAAATACATGTAAAATGTCCCCATCTCTGTTGCTCATATAAGCTGCTGGTAAAATTTCTCTCTCTCCCCTAGTGCCAGCTGAGAAATGGCTCCGGTACGCGGCAAGAACTTAGAGACTTATGCAGCGCGAGGTTGCCACATTTTAAATAATTTTTGAATATAAAAAGAAATGCATAAAATAAAAATATAAGACGTTTTAAAAATAAAAAATATATTTTTGCATCAAAAATAAGGTAGTGCCATGGCACAGTGGCACTACCTCACGAGCCACCACTGATCTACGATATTTTGATTATTGATTAATTGTACGACTGTCATTTTCTTTAAAACTTTCGGCCCAAAGGATGAAAAAGGAGAATCGGAACAGTACCGGCAAAATCGGAACTCTGGGACATCCGGTATAAATGATCAATATATCATACACAAATCTTCAAAATGACTTACGTATAATTGTATCCCCTTAATCGAAGTTCCTTATAAACATCCCTTTGAGATATAACTTTCGAAAAATTTCCTTCTTTAGTTAAAGGGATCATTTGTACTTTTTCATAATATTTGATGGTTACTTTTCCTGTTACTACCACAGAACCACTTTCAGAAATTTCGAATTTTCCACTATCAGTAAGTTGTACACATAATTCCACGCTGGCATTGCCAGTAAAAGAGGTAGCGCGTAGAAAACAACAGTCTTCAAATATTATGGAATGTGATTTACCCTCCAGTCCAAGTGTTATCCATACTAATTGTAAGTAGCCAGATGCTGGAAATAGGACCCTATCTAAAAAAAAGTTTAAAAAATTTAAAATTTAAAAAATTTAAAAAATTTAAAATTTAAAAAATTTAAAATTTAAAAAATTTAAAATTTAAAAAATTTAAAATTTAAAAAATTTAAAATTTAAAAAATTTAAAATTTAAAAAATTTAAAATTTAAAAAATTTAAAATTTAAAAAATTTAAAATTTAAAAAATTTAAAATTTAAAAAATTTAAAATTTAAAAAATTTTAAATTTAAAAAATTTCAAATTTAAAAAATTTAAAATTTAAAAAATTTAAAATTTAAAAAATTTAGAATTTAAAAAATTTAAAATTTAAAAAATTTAAAATTTAAAAAATTTAAAATTTAAAAAACTTAAAATTTAAAAAATTTAAAAAATTTAAAAAATTTAAAAAATTTAAAAAGTTTAAAAAATTTAAAAAATTTAAAAAATTTAAAAAATTTAAAAAATTTAAAAAATTTAAAAAATTTAAAAAATTTAAAAAATTTAAAAAATTTAAAAAATTTAAAAAATTTAAAAAATTTAAAAAATTTAAAAAATTTAAAAAATTTAAAAAATTTAAAAAATTTGAAAAATTTAAAAAATTTTAAAAAATTAAAAAATTTAAAAAATTTAAAAAATTTAAAAAATTTAAAAAATTTAAAAAATTTAAAAAATTTAAAAAATTTAAAAAATTTAAAAAATTTAAAAAATTTAAAAAATTTAAAAAATTTAAAAAATTTAAAAAATTTAAAAAATTTAAAAAATTTAAAAAATTTAAAAAATTTAAAAAATTTAAAAAATTTAAAAAATTTAAAAAATTTAAAAAATTTAAAAAAATTAAAAAAATTTAAAAAATTTAAAAAATTTAAAAAAATTTAAAAATTAAAAAAATTAAAATTAACAAATAATTGTTAAAAGTCAAAAAAATTGTTCCTAAATAAGTAGAAGAAGAAAATTAGCATTATTTCATGAAGACGAATTTTTAGTAAAAAAATTCTGGATTTTCCAGTGGCGTGCACAGGGGTAATTATTAAGATTTCATTACAAAGATAAAGTCGTTTAGTAGTTTATATATGAACTTTTTATCTTAAAAATAAGTTTGGCGACATACTTATTAATTACCATAATATATATATATATATATATATATATATATATATATATATATATATATATATCTAATTTTTTTGAAATATGAACTTTTTTGTTGCAATTGGGCCAGAATTTTTTAATAATAGCAAATATCTACGACTGCATCAGAAAGTTATTAAGTAGTTCTATACCAGTGAAATTAAACAATATCCTATTAATAATTTATTATTTACGGTTAACAGGAATTTACAGTTTCAATTACTTTAAATCACAGCACATACAAAATCGTATTTTGCTAAAAAAATATTAGATATATATGAATTTAGTGCAAAAATTAATTGTTGTTTTAAAATAAATTTGGAGGCCAAATGTGCGAGGAGACCAACGACATTATCTCGGTCGCGTTTTGCTAAATGACATCTATGTTTTCTTCATGACTTTGCTGATAGAAGGAAGTAACATTATTTCTATAATTGGCCATCTAGCTACAGCTGGGAAGGCTGCAAGAGTCATGGTTTTTATGTGAGCAAACTCTAACAGCTAATATTCTTCTGGCAGTCTGCGAAATATTTCTTATATTTTCCCAGTTGTTAGACCAGATTTTTTATGGAATGATGGAGAATAAATACATTACTTACCATCTATAACATGTCCATTGATGTATTCCCATGCATTATAAGAAGGAGAGATATCGAATATATTGCAATATCCTTTCGAATTTATTGTACTCTCTTCGAAGAGCCACCATTTACGTGAATGGTTCCATTTTATTTTACTGGAAATGACTGGCGTACCTTTTTTGACTGGGAATTCCACCTTAGGATACAACTGATCAATTGCAGACAAATGCCCACGAAAATATAAACTAAAAATAGAAATGTAAATATTATCACCAATTATATTTATACATTCTTTACCTTCCTAGACATTCCAAAAAGGTTTGGAAATTATGAAAACTTAATGTTTCAATATCATCTAAATCTAAACCATTGGTGGCCTCTTTCAAGTTACTTAAGCCAACTGCGAAAATTAGAGCGTTAGATTTCAGGTCTTCATCTAACGTTTCAGTTTTAAGAAGTATTGCATCTGCAAAGTGTTCGGCAGATGCAATTTTTGTCTTCAATGAACCGTTAGTCCATGATCTTGGAGTATCCAAAACGGTTAGTAAGTTTTTAACTAAATTATTTCCTAAAAAAAGAAATAATCAATAATTAAGAAAATGTTGGAGAAAATAAAATAATACTCACTGGAAATAGACCACTTTTGTTGTACTTGTTTGGAATTGCTAGAATGTTCAATATGTCCGTTTATCTAGAAAATATTGAGAAATAGATTTTTAATTTTTATCAGAATTGGTAGTGAAGCTAAAATTTTCAGAATTTGTTATTGCAATTTTATCCATTACATCAATGTCAATAAGATTAAGAAAAACACAAACTTGTCTATGTTAGTATAATTATATTTAAAATATAATTCTTGTAGAGATCGAGGCAAATCATAACATTTTCTTTGTCTACCATTTTAGATTGCTCAGATTTATAGTCTTGTAACTAAAAGTATGTGACTAGGGCCATTGATCTGTTCAATTTGCATTTCTATTTAAATACTATTGTTCCAAGAAATTAAAAATCGGTAAACAAATAGTAATTTGCACATTTCAGACTCGATAACTGCTTCATAATTACCTGTTCTGTTGAAATTGCGTTGAATTCTGCATTTAAAATTAAAGCACAATTAAACACTTCATCCAGAGTTAGTATATTATCATAGTAGGCGCAAATTAATTCTCCATATGAATATCCTTGCACTGAAGCTACACGAAGTTTCAGAGATTTTAAAATATTCGAGATACCAATTTGCACAATTATACGCCCCAATACATGAAACTCTTTTCTAACTTCTTTTTTTGGATTCAAAATAGTACTACTTATCGATAAGTTTTTACATGTTAAACATTTTTCCAACCTAGAAATAAATACGAATTTGCAATAGATGATTTTAGTGATTATTTTTTTACGTACCTACGAAGAGTATCTTGAAAACATGGCACAGAAGAAAATTCTGTGAGACTAGTTTCCCAATTATTATATTCACCAAAAAGAAAGTGTAAGGGTAATATTTTTAGAGTGGGAACTTCGTAAATTTCTCTATATACTTCTCCACTTTTAGAAATAATATTATACCCTCTATAATTGTGAGACTTGATATAGTTACTACAACAAAATATCCTTTAATGATAAAAATACACACTAATATGTTCCTTACCTAAAAGTACTTTGTAGCAACCTTACGTAATTTACATCCAATGGTCTAGATATCACATCGTTTAACAGAACGGTGACTGCATTCTCTGATCTACCGCTTACAAAAACTAACCTAGATAAGTCATCGTTTGGTTGTCCATTGCCTTTTTTAGTAATAGACTTAATTATGACGTGAGCGTTACTCCCACCAAATCCAAAACTGTTTATCCCTAAAAAAAACCATCTCATAGTGACAATGGGAACTTAATTGTGTGAATTAGTTTGTTCGGTATTTTCAGTATATGTGACAACGGCACTGTTTCCTAAGGCAATAAACTAAAAAATTCCGAACGAAGCAAGAGAAGAAGAGGGATATTACCGATTTCTGACTCATGTCGTAAATATCTTGCCGTATCCACATATACTCGAACAATTTTTAAATGATGAGTAAAGTGCATGCTTTCACAGGACAAAAGCCAACCGAAGCCACCGGCGTGATACCGAAAGTGACCAATCCAATTTCGGAACCGTAATAGAAGAGAACCCTATAAAGGCCAACTACTTCCCAAACCAACAACACAATAGAAAATATGGACGTTAACAACGGAGAAGGGGCATTTATCACCTCGAAAAAATGTTCTACGAACTTTCACAATATTCTGAAAGAAAAAGCAGCACGGTCAATAAAGTTGCAAAACAAATACCAGCCACTATCCGACACTGACTCTGAGGAGGAGTATGTCAACTCCCAAAAACCACCCCCAACTGCTAGAAAACCTAAACCCAAGGTGGCAACCAAAAAATATCAAGCCCGGTACGAACGAAGCAAATAAAGACCTCACCAGAAAGACTTCTATGCCACCGATTGTCATTGAAGGCAGGACTGACAATCACAACAAAAAAGGATCTCCAAAATATTGTAAAGGGTAGATACATCCTAAAATACACAAACAATTCCACAATAATATACGTCGAGGAACAAAACGATTATAGAGACCTAATAAGCAGTGTAAAGGAATGAGAAATTTCATACATTCGTGCTAAGGGGATTAACAATAAGAATCACCACCGAACAGATCGAGGAAAATCTTATGCATTCCTACGACATAAAGGCACGAGAAATCTATAAAATGTCAACGAAAAACAGACCCTTATTCTTAATAATAACAGACCCGGCAATCACCCTGGACTTCCTTAATAAGCATATCAGGGTGGTAGAAAACACCCGAGTTGTATGGGAGCTAAGGAAATTAACCAAAAGTATTATACAGTGCTACAATTGCCAGGCATGGCTTCACGCCACGGCAAACTGCGGACACCCTCCGAAATGCCTGAAATGCGCAGAGAACCACCACACGCGAACCTGCGTGAAAACCCGCGAGACGCCGGTCACCTGCGTAAATCGCCTAGGAGACCATCCGGCTAATTATTCGAAGTGTACGGCCTACCTAGAAAGGGTAGATAGAATGGAAGAGAGGAAGAAGCAGCAACAGCCACGAAGATACGTGCAGGCTCTACTCCCAGAAGGGAACGCCAGGGAAAAGGAACAGCCTAGCGCTACCAGGCTAAATCAAGAGGAATTCCCACCACTACCCTCACGAAGACGACCCCAACAAAATAATCAACAACCGATGAGACAACAAAGCAAACCTACCGCGAACAATGCAGAACAGGGAACTATGGATGACATGTTTGCCCTTAATGATGAGTTTAATGTACTAAATGGTCTTGTTAATATTTCAGAACTCACCCGAGTCGTTATAGGGACCTCAACAACTCCCTAAGACAATGCAGAGACGAACGAGACGTATTCATCACACACAATAAATTGTAAAAAATCTAAACTCATATAAATTTAAAAATTAAATTCAATCGGACAAACTACAAACACAAACTCAGAATTTTTTTTTTATAACGTGGCTTAGTAACGAACTTCATTCACAAGCATAAGTGTGACATCATCATACTTACGGAGACCAACTTAACAAACTGACAAAATTAAAATCAAAGACTATAATATCATAAGACAAGACAGAGAAGGACAGGACAGATACAACGTACGACAAATGGCAGCGGGAGGGGTTGCTATAATTGTCAAAAATAATCTCGAATTCGCGCATTTTCCAAACCTAAACATCACACAACATCATCATAGGAGTGTACAATCCCCCGGAAAGGAAAATTTCAAACGCAGACATGCATGCGCTAATGTCTAAAGGTAACAGAGCTTTTCTAGCTGGGTATTTGAATTGTAAACATCCCGAGTGGGACGCGAACTGTATCCACGCTAACCCTGCAGGTAATTTGTTGAGAGACTTCACCGAAGACAACGAGCTAATAATTCACTACACGGACGAACCTACATGCACACCCTACAACGGGGACACCCCAAGTACACTGGACATTGCAGTCACTAAAAATATAACTGACGTACAAAATATTAGAACAATTAGTAGGTACATTAAATTCAGATCACGATCCAGTATACTTGGAAATACGAACGACACAGAAAACTAACAGAAGACAAAAACAATACTTCGACTACAAGACAACAAACTGGAACAAATACAGACAAAAAATTGAACAAACACTAACAATAAACAACAACATAAATAATACAAAACTTGTAGAACAAAAAACACGAGAATTCATAACAGTCGTACAAAAAGCTAGAGACGACTCAACAAAAATCAAAACCCACACACAAAGACACGCTGCCACCCGAAATAACTGACCTCATTACAAACAAAAATCAAATACGTAAAAGGAGCATTTTTATATAGTCAGGTAACATTTCTAAAAAAAAAGGTCCTCAGCCTATTTTTCGTAAAACGAGTAGAACAGTTTTATATAATCAGTTCAAAGCGTGGAATTTGCATAAAAAGCGTACAGGGCAAGTCAAAAAGCGTGGCAATCACGCCAAAAGCGTAACGTCTGGCAACCCTAATTATGACCCATGACATCCCTATGGGCCATAATGAGGTACAAACGGCACTATACGCCGATGACATCTGTCTTTTCAAAAGCAATCATTCTGCAAAAAGTGCAACAAGAACTCTGGACATCCATATAAACAGGAAACTAATACCCTATCTAACGAAAAACAAAATGAAAATCAACCCCGCGAAAACGGAAAGTATGCTCATAACAAAGAGAAGATCTAGGGGCATTCATATTACCCTAAAAATCTGTGAACAAAACATTCATACAGGCGACAGAATGAAATAGCTCAGTTTTCAGTTAGATAAGGGATTAACATGATTTATTTTTTCTAACATATGTTTTTTTTTATGTTGTGGGGTCAATATTTTAAACATGTATATTTGATTAATATCCATAAGATAACTTTTTTTATATAGAAGGTCATAATCATATCGTTTAGGTTTCTTTAGAATAATTTTTATAAACATTTTTTGGATAGTTTGTAATTTTTTAATTTGACTTTTATATGCCCCTTCCCACCCTGCTATTCCGTATTGTAGTAATGAGTGTACTAATGAGAAATAAATTGTTTTCAAATTATCAATTTTTAAAATTGATCGAAGTCTTCTAAATTTATACACTATGTATCTGATTTTTTTTAATTATTGATGATATATGTACATCCCATTTTAAAAACCTGTCAATTTCGATTCCCAGATATCTACAACTATTTGTCTCCTGTATTTCTAATTTATTATAATTTTGAGTCTTCAAATTAGAGTTTATGTAAACTACTTGGACACCCGATATAACCGCAGGCTGGTTTGACCAGACTATTTTTGCTGATTGATTCGTCAACCTATTTGTTCCTCACGCGAGAAAACATCGCAAATATGTAAAAATTGTCTGCTTAGGCGATAACCTTGCTAGTCATTTTCTTCAGAAGTAATAAAATCTGCAGAAAAAAATAACATTGTATTCGCTTGTTTTCCGAAAAATTCAACGTATCTATGCCAGTCACTGGACGTGGCCCTTTATACACCTCTGTAACGCAAGTGGCGTGAGATACTGGATGCCCAAGTCGTTATAGACGCTCACTAATATATTACAACTGGTATATCTTACCCATAATAGGGTTTTCTTCTTTAATTTCTAAAAGATCCGTAACAACTTGCATTCTTCCCTCAATAATGCCTAGAAGATTCGGATTTGGGACATTATAATGTATATTTGGAGACACCCATCCACATTCCATGGCAAGAAGAACCTTAAAATAAATTTAAATAAAAAAATAATGATCGAGCCAAAATTAGCTTCTTTTTTACCTTTACAACAGAACACAAACCAGAAACAGGTTCTGTGTGACCTATACTCGATTTAACTGATCCAATAGGTAATGGAGTTTTTCTAGTTTTACAGAAAAAGTCGTCTATAGCGTAGCATTCCTCTGGATCTCCCACTGTAGTACCTATAAGATGTTAAAAAAAGATGTAGATACCGTGGAATCTTTAAAACTTTAAGATTCCAGTGATAAAATATAATAATAATTGATGTATAAACTATAAACCATTTAACTCCTAGCAATTATGGAATGTTTCACGAGTTAAAAAAAGGATCTGCGATCTGAGTAATAATATGTCCAACAGAGTTTTGAAAGAAATGAGAAATATTGTAAGATTTGAACTTCTTTGGAAGATAATGCATATAATTTAAATCTAATTTCTACAAAAATGCGTCCATGGCCTATATACATTCGATAGTTAGGGAAGTTTTCGATAACTTTTTAATACCAGACATCGTCGTCTTCGTCGTTGACGACGTAGTCGTTAAATGAAATGATTTAGGGGAGGGGGTTTAGTTGTCGTTGAATGAGTGGATTCCGTAGGTTTTTCACTTGTCGTTGCAGAGGATTTATTAGCCAATAATGAATTTGTTAATCAAAATCTAAAATTTAATTTAGAACAAAGCTTACTTTGGATAGTGATCGCAGAAAAATATATTTAAATAAAAGTAATAAACTTACCTGTTCCATGAGCTTCTAGAAATGACAAAATATTTGGTGATAAGTTAATTTCAGCATACATTTCTTGCATAAGTTGCTTTTGATCCTCTCCAGAAGGATAGTTGATTCCTTGTTCTTTATATCCATCACTATTTGCTTTCGAATTCATTATCTCTGCGTATGCTCGTTTTGCAGTATTAGCCTTTTGAAGAATAACACTCACTACCGCTTCAGCTCTGACATATCCATTACCTTTAATATCGAAAGTTTTACATCTGCCATCAGGACTTAAAACACCTAAACTGAAATGGAATAATATATACTTTTAATTTCTACTTGCATTGATAGAGAAAGTCTACGAAGAAAAAGAAGTTTGCTTTCCATTGTTCCTTAACATCATGTAGCACCAAGGGCGGCTCCAAGACAATTTGGGGGGGGGGCATTGCCTTTAGGAATTCCCTTTTTAGCATATTTTTTTGAATAAAAGGCGCATAATTCGTAAGAATTTTCATCCCCCCTGGAGCCGCCCTTATGCAGCACGCAGGCTTTTGATAAAGTCTGGCATAAAGGACACAATAAAACTGGCACAAATACTACCTAAGCAGTATGTACAACTTTTAGGATCATACATAACAGATAGATGTGTTATAGATGGAGCGCCCTTGGTCCTGTCTTGTAGAATAACTGTAGTGGCAGACTTTATTCCTGAGATCCTCAACGGTATAGCATACAGTGTGTCCAGGAGAGCGAGCCTTACTGTTTTCCAACTGATGATTCAGAAAATGTTCAAAATATGGGACAAATCCCAGATAGATGTGTTCGCATTAACTGCTTTAACATATATATCAAGGGATGCAAAGACAGGCAAGCTGTTTTCATAGATGCTTTCAACAGAGAGCTTCCAACTAGCGTGGGTCTTCCCGCTACATGGTGAGAGCGATCAGTCACCTAGATTCAGCTTGCGTGACTTACATCCTGTTAGTACTTAGATGGGAAAAGTTTTTCTGAAGAGCGAACTTGAAGATGAGAACGATATCCCCTTCATTTCAGATTCTAAGCTTGCAATACCACCTCCTGGATTATAAGATAGGGAAACCTTTACCGAATGCTCAAAAAATAAATTTGGAGGCGAGGAAGATACATAATGGGCTAGTCTCATTGAAGACTGGCAACAAGAGGAGATAAGGCTCTTAGAGAAATCTTGGTGAAATTCGATACTGAAGACTTATGCGGTTTCATGGAAACAGTGAGTTGCTTGGTACAACAGAGAAAAGCGAAATTTTGCCATACCTTCTCCAAGTATACCTGCTCAGTATATTTCCTTTCTTTATAGAACATAAAGTTATTCTCGACTACAATTATACTATATAACTCCAGCGGACCTTTATAACAGAACTCAATTATCAAGCATTTTACAGGCATCGCTTCCTAATTTGTCAGTAGTGGGGTAAAGTTTGCGCACTGCTGACACACCTTCAAACGATCTTACTGGCTACTATTAAAGCTCAGTAGCGTATACTACTTTCGCTTAAAATAAATTTTCTAGGATTTTTAAAACGATCATGGTCAGATTAATCACAAAATTTTAAGAAAATTACCTAAAATTTTAATTCTTAATAACGGTCAAATCGAGTCCGCCCTCGTTTCCAAGAATGGCTATCATTTGATGGTATTATAGGAAATACCAGATTACCTACACAATGGATCAAACGCAATTATGTACTACAGAATTTGTTAAAATTTATTTGTTATCTAGGAGCTAAAATGTATTCTGTTAAAAAAATTTATTGGGTGAAAAAAATGGCAATTTTGCACTTGATATCTTTAATATTTTAACAAAATATTAAATTAAGACACCGAGGATTTTTTAAAAATATGTTATAGGTCAACAAATACTGAATTTATACTAACCTCTATTGCTTGTTTCTATAACTACTATCAAACAAAATATTTATCTTCGACAGCTATTACATGTGCACATCTTTTTTCCAGTCTTCTTGCGTTACTAATTTAAATTCAATTTCAGTTAACATTTGTAGATGTGCTAATTTAAAATGAATATTCTTTATAGCTACATTATTTTTTACTACAGCCCAGATCATTTCTATTGGATTTAAGTTTGGGTGGTATGGTGGTAATCTCAAAACTGTATGACCGTGTTCAGAGAATAATCTATCAAATTTGCATTACTTAAATCTATTTTAATGCGGTTTGATTAATGTGTATAGCTGTGGTCGTAATAAGGAAGGTTGAAATTATTATTGGACGTCAACCAGTTTATCATTTCAACTTTTCTTGAATTTGAATTCGGAGCAGGATTTTCTATAACATTGTAATACGGTGCATTATCCACAAATACAATAGCATTTGGTGGTAAATTTGGTATTAACAGTTGTCTTAGCCACTTTTCATAATTTTCTTGATTCATATCATTATGATAATCACCAGATTTGGTCCCAGACCCAAACATTAATAAACTGTTAGGAATAAAGTCCATGTTACCACCAGCATAAACTATAATAAGTCTCTTTCCTTTCGAAATGGTGGAAAACAAACCTTTTGCATTATCATCACCCCAAGTATGTGATGATGTATGGCTACTATGTATATAAGTTTCATCAATATATACAATGGGACGGTTTTGAGAACGAAAATATCTAATTTTTTTTAATAAAATCTATTCTTTTTTTTTCTGATGTCAAGCTGTTCTATTAGAACCTGTCTGTTGTTTCGCGTTTTTCGCCACTTGAACTAATTTTTTTTTAAAATAGTTCTAATTCCACTTAATTTCCTTTTTTAATTTTTCACTAAGAGTTTTGACTGTTACGCGCATACCTTCTGTTTCGTGAAATCTATGAACTATATCTCTGATTGTTCCAATATCTGTTACACTTGATATTATTTTGCGCTTTTTTGGACTTTTAAACAATTGTTTAGGTATGGTCGACGTAGACTTTTCACCTTTTGATATCTCACCTTCTATAATTATTCGTTCAATTGTTTTTACCGAGTATCCTGTAGCGTCAGCAACTTGTTCTTTAATTTCAGTGAGAGTTTTGGGATCATGAAATATTATTTCCTTTGCTTGACTACCTAAATGTTTCGACATTTTAACACAAGTAAGTCACTACTCAAAAGAAAACACTACAAACAAATAAAAATAAAATATAACTCTACACAAACACAAATTCAAGAAAATATTATCATCTACTGATCACCCCCGACAACACGGCTATTGTTTGCATCTCTCTTTAACAGTTACAGTAGGCGTTGACAACTGAAATTCGAGATTAACGCGCATCCCCTCTTCAGACAAATTATAGGTTCTTTCGTTCGTCCCATTGGTGTAGGAATGAACTACACCAACGTACACTAAACCTTTCGTTTGGCCCGGTGTAAAACGCACTATACCCTCCTGTCTGCGATGTGGTGTCCACTGGTGGATATTTTCTCCACCAGCTATTTAGCAGGAGTGAATTACACTCGACGATGTGTATAAGGAATAAGGAGGAAGTAAATTAGGGTAAATAAGGTGGTGTAACTGGTGTAATTTACACTGGTGGACACTACACCAATAGCGAACGAAATAACCTTATGTTGCGATGCCTGTACTTGTGAAACATATTTGGAATGTCAGGACCCTAATTTATTGGATGAGGAGCGAAGAAATTGATGAATGCAGTATATGTTCGGAGGTAAAAAAACATTTTAGGTCCTGTCTAGGTTAGACCTAGTTGAGATCATGATGATTTAACACGAGTAGGTACTAAGGTATAGAACCGCGCAAATATAGCTGGCGAACAAAGTAAGAAGGGAGAGAAAAAAATGAAAAGTAAGTAAAAGAGACGCTTACACATAGGGTAATTTGAGAAAGGTCAAGTCTAGACAAAAGCTAAAATAATTCTTTTTTTGCCCTTCGCAGAAAAAAGTATATTTATTATATTTATACAACTCTTTATGTAATATAGGTACCTACCTTATTATTATATTATTAGAGGTGTTGTTTAAAAAGTTACCTTTTATTGTATACTCACCGTTGAAACTGTAAGGTGGTACCAACTCTTAGGCACATATTTGCTCCTATTACTATGGCTTTATCGCAAACTCCAGCCATTATATCCTTAAAGGCTAATTCAAGTGCATGTAAAGAACTACTACATGCAGTATCTAAAATGACTACAGGACCTTTTAATTTTAAATAATATGCCAGTCTTGGCCCTATAGTTGCTTTCAAAATACTAAAAAGAATAAGAAACTTTAATGATTATTAAGAACCGTGTAACGCAATGTTAGAAAAGTCCCGTCCTGTCCCGTGGTGCTTTTTATAAATTCATGTACTGCTAATGATTTAATAATGTGGGTCTAGAACAAGATGGTGCTCCTTCTTATTTCGATCGGCAAGTGGGATTTTATCTAAATACTAGGTTTTTAACGAAGTTGGATGAAGAATATTTCTAAAATGGTTTCCTAGGTTACCAGACCTAAATTCATCAGATTTTTCTGAGGTAATTTGAAACATTGTACAAATTCAAACTTGTAAACGATATATTAATGAAATCGATTTTTCGACCAAGTCTGACGAATTGGGAATATACCCTGGAATTTCCAAGATCCAAGATTTTTTCGACCTCGAGTTTTCGACGGATTTTTACGTTTTGAGGTCACCTGAATCCGTTTTGACTATTTTCGCGATGATGTCTGTCTGTGTGTGTTTATGTGTATGTATGTGTGTGTGTGTGTGTGTGTGTGTGTATGTGTGTGTGTCTGTGTGTCTGTGTGTGTCTGTATCCACCATAACTCATGAACCGATACACAGAAAAACACCAAATTTTACACTTAAGCTTTATTCCAGCGTTCAATAAACAGATTAGATTTTGGGCAGAGTCGGAACATTTTTATATTTTATGGAATATATTTGTTATTTACGTTTGTAGAAGAAAATTCTTCAAATAAAAGTTACTTCTAATATTATTATCTATAATTTTTGTTCTATATAAAATTTTCCTAAAATGGTCCGTATTCGAGAAATTTAACAAAATGTAAAAAAAAAATTTATAAAAATTGTTCAAATAAAAGTTGTTTGTAATATAATTCTTTATACTTTTTTCCTATACATAATTTCTCTTCGAGATATTTGAGAAAATGTGTAAATTTCGAATTTTGAAAACATTAAATTTTAAACTTAAGTTTTATTTCGACCTGACGTGAAATGATTAAATTTTGGACAAAGTCAGAACATCTGGGGGGTACTTTATGGGAGGCCGTTTTTATATTTTATGGAATATATCTGTTATTTATGTTTGGAGAAGAAAATTGTTCAAATAAAAGTTACTTCTAATATTATTATCTATAATTTTTGCTTTATGTCAAAATTTCCTGAAATGGTCCGTATTCGAGAAATTTTACAAAATGTGCAAAATTCTGATTTTTATGAAAATTGTTGAACTAAAATAAAAGTTGTTTGCGATATCGATCTCTATAATTTTTGTTTATACATGATTTTTATAAAATGGACCGTAATGGGAAAATTATAGGAAAAGTGCTAAATTTAAATTTTTCATTATTTTCGTTTTCAATGAATATCTATAGAAAAATGTTTCGAGGTAGATGTATGTGGAAAATGAATATATTTAGTTTATCTTCTAAACATTTATAGAGGTGCTGCAATAACTAGATAGGAAAGTCATGTGTTGGACACATCAGATTTTTAACAAGAGTAAATTCTTGTTAAAAAGTCATGAGATCAATACTTATTGTTTATTAAACGATAGGCTATTATTTTATTCTTTCTCTGTCCGATAATTTCTCCAATTCTACAATGATCAAATTGTAAAACTTTCACAGAAATAAGTTAAATGTCAATAGTACAATAGTGACACTTTATTTATTATTAAATGTTCGGTGGTACAAATTTTTAAATATTGCGAATATAATGTTACACAAATTATGCGTAGAGGAAAGTAAAAAATTTCCCTTTTCAATTACAAGTAAAATTTATGAAAATACGTGCAATAAAATTAATAAATCTTATCCAAAACTGCAAGTCTTTGAGATATTTAAATATTTCCATACTTTTGGGCCACTAGTCAATTGAAATACGAAGGTGCTCGTGTTTTTAGTAATCAAAATGTGATTAATTTACTTACCTAATGAAGGTAAATTGGTGTTCAGGACGATTGGAAATCCAAGCCTCAGATTCACTGAAACTCATTCCGATGTATACGCCTACATTAGTATGTTCTATATCTGCAGGATTTAATCCGGCATCTAGTAATGCTTCAAAGGTTGTTTCAAACATTAACCTGTGGCACGGATCTGCATAATTCGCCCACTTCCAATGTTCACCTTAAAAACGTTTTTTTATTCAATGTCCCATATAAACCGTTAAACATACAGATTGGGTTAAATGGGATGTACCGAATTTTTTTTTCTTATTTTGTCAGCTTTGATAAGAGATTGAACATAGCATATCAACTGTATTGTTTTTAAATTTCTAGGAATGTTGTTCAAAAGAAGATGTGACAAAAGTTACCTCCAAGAAATTTTGATCAAGCTATCAACAAAACAACTTTTAAAAAGCTACAGTGATGTTTATTTTTATTCCTCAGGTAAAAGGAGTTTGAAATCATTGTTACTAGAGAATTAAGAAGTAGCTTCAGAATTTGTGGGAATTAATTCCAAAGTTTCTCCCGAACTTTGAAAATCATGAATTCCATAAGAAACTCCATCGCCCTGTAGCTTTTTTAAATTACGTACACATATATCCACGTACGAGCAATGTAAACAATTAGTGTATTTGTTTTTTATAGAACTCATGTCAGTAGACACCTATTTTTTTAAGGTAAAAATATCAGAAGAAAATTTTATTTCTAAGTAAGAAATATCAGAAGTGTAGAATCTTTCATTCAATTATCCCATTGTAAATTAATGAGACAGCATAATTGTAAATTGTATATTAAAGACATAGAAATAGTATAGAAACCATAAGGAGAAAATAGTGTGTCGGAGCTCATGCGCATAACGGTGCTGGCTCGGACAGGACCGGTGCACATTATTTATTGATCGAACAAAGTTCACACGATGTTTCAGATTGGAAGTCATACATTTTTAGAGATGATTCTATATACAAAACGTTAAAAAAAATTCTAGTAAGGTAAATATGGTTCTGAAAGTCCTTATTAAGAAAGATATGGCATAAAATGTGAATTAGTTAATTTTCGGCAATCATTAGTGCTATAATAACGAGATTTTGCTTGTGTTCTGACATCTTATTTGATTTAGTATCATTTGCTACAAGTAAATTTAATTTGGGGAGGGCAAAATAGGGGGCAGTTGCGTTTCTCACAAGAATATTATGTTCGACATTTTTTTACATTTTGTCAGCCGAGACTAGGAATCGTTACTTACAATTAGACAGAAAACCTTTAATGTTACAATTTTCAATATAAATAATGCAAAGATGTCTACATCTCCCAAGATTCAAAATGAAAAACTACCACTACATTTCCTTTGTACTTGGTACATATTTTATTTTAATTTTGAACCCTTTTAAAAGGGTCTTTCAGTTCCATAATAAAAGTTAGTCGCTGCTTACATAGTAACATTCTATGGGGTCTATTCTGTAACAATTCCTTTATACTTAACGGCCTTTAAAACTATTTTCTTCTTTACTTCTGTCATTATTTAAACGGATCTTTAAAATACATTAGAGGACTATCTTAAAGAAATCTGTTTAAATAATGACAGAAGTAAATTAACGAATACGAACATATTTTTATAGGCCGCCAATATTTTTAAAGGCCGTTAAATATAAAGGAATTGTTACAGAATAGACCCCTATATAGTCTAAACCAATTTATGGATTGTTTTCGATCAATTTAATACAAAGATTTTAGTCGCTGAAAACAATCCACATCAGCACATAAACTATAAATAAATAGTGGACAATCATGGCTAAAAAACTGTGTGATTTAAAAGTGGCCGAATTGCGTCGAGAATTAAAAGATCGTGATCTGGAAACGACAGGAAAGAAAGTAGAGTTGACAGAGCGGCTTAAAGAAGCACTGAAAAGTGAAGGTTTGGATCCGGGTACGTATCTATTTTCTGATGATGCGTCTTCTATAATTTCTTCTTTGGAAAGTAAAATGTCTTCCATGAAAACCGATATTTCTTCTGACATTTCCTCTTTGGAAAATAAAGTTTCTTCAGACATTTCTTCCTTAGAAGAAAAGGTGTCTTCTGATGTTGCTTCCGTAAAAAACGAAATCTCTTCTTTAGAAACTAAAGTTTCTTCTGATATCTCCTCTTTAAAAGATGAAATTTCTTCCGACTTGGAAAACAAAATGTCTTCTATGGAAAATAAATTTTCTTCTAATATTTCTTCCATAAAAGAAAGGGTGTCTTCTTTAAAAAACGAAATTTCTGCTCATGTGGAAAATAAGATAACTTCCGTTAAGGAGAAAATAATGTCTTCCGTTGAAGAGAAAATAAAAGAGATGGAAAAGAAGATAGAAGAACTGGAACATTCAGAACCGGTCAAGGACGGTGAAATAAAGTGCCATGAGGTAGAGTCGAAGTTAAAATTGGAAGAAGCTGTAAACTCTGCTCGTGTTAAAACCCCAACCTTCGACGGAAAGATGTCATGGACCAACTACCTTAAACAGTTCGAGACAAACGAATGGTCTGAGAGAGAAAAGGCCGTAAATCTGACAATCGCCCTTCGAGGAGACGCTTTAGATGTTCTTCAGACTATACCTGTGGAAGAGACTGATGATTTTGAACAACTCAAAAAGAGATTGAACATGCGATATGGCCACGAACACTTGGAGCATTTATACCAGTCACAGTTAAAGAATCGCAAACAGAAACGAGACGAGACTCTTCAAGAATACGAAGTAGATATTGCCAGGTTGGTGCGATTTGATTACCCATCAGCTCCGAAAAATATGATGGAATGTTTGGCAGTCCAAACATTTGTTGATGGACTACGCGACCACGAAATGCAGAAAACACTCCGCTTAGCCCGCCACAAAACATTGGTCGATGTCTTGTCCGCTGCTTTAGAATATGAGGCAGCTACGCATGCTTCTGGTGGATACAGTAAAGTGAGGACTGTAAAAGAAAAAAACTTAGAAGATAAACTCGACCAACTAGTTAACATACTGAAGACCTTTACTGATAAGAAGATAAAGACAAAGACCATCAGGTGCTGGAATTGCGATGAACTGGAACGTGCACGCAGTTCGTGCAAACGCCCTAGGGTCCCAACAACTGAAGACAACACGCCGTAGGAAAACTAGAGCGAATGGGCCTAGAGGGGGCAGCTTCGACCCGAAACCGTTCCAAAGACCCTCTCATACTAATAGCCTCTTTGCAATGTCGCGATGATAGTGTGTGTATACGTAGACGGCGAAGTAAATGGTAAAAAGTATACACTGTTGGTAGATACTGGAGCAACTAGGACCATTTTACGACCAACAACCATAAATAACCGTAAGAGACTTCTATCAACAAGATTGCGACTGCGGACTGCCACAAGTGAAAGTGCCAACATCCATGGGGAAATTCAGGTTCAATTGGAAATTGGTACAGAAAAGTTCACTCATACTGTTCTTGTCGCTGATATCGAAGAAGATGTTATTCTTAGAATGGAAGTAATGAACTTACATGGTTTCCCGTTGGACTTGAGAATACGGTGGTACCTGGCAGAAGTGAAACCGTTATAATAGCTCGGCTTCAAGAAACTATGGAAGAAGGAACACCTGTCATGATGGAACCTTGGAACCACGATGAAGAGGTTGAACGAGGTATTCTGATTGGAAAGGGGTTGGTCACGACTGCCAAAGAAATATCAGTTCGTCTCATCGTCTCATAAACGTTAATGATCATCCGATTACCATCAAGAAAGAGACCAGAATCGGAACTTGTGTACCAGTAACTTCCATAATTCGTCAGACCACAACTTCCGATAATTCCAATGACAAATTTGAGCAAATGATTGCAGTTGCTGGTCAATCTCTGAACAATTAGAGAAAAATAAAATAAAGGATATCGTGACATTTTTGTACCAAAAGGAGGAAAAACAGGAAGAACTTCTGTCGTAAAACACAAAATTGACACTGGTGACGCCAGGCCGATTCGTCAATCAGCTCGAAGATTATCAAAGGCCAAGATAGAGAAAGCTGAAAGGATTGTTCAGGAAATGAAGGAAGACAGGGTGATAGAACCTTCTACTAGCCCATGGGTCTCTCCGGTAGTCCTGGTCCAGAAAAAGGATAAAACTATGAGGTTCTCTGTGAATTACCGTCAGTTGAACAATGTTACCAAGAAAGACAGTTACCCTCTGCCTCGTATCGACGATACCTTGAACACATTGGCCGGAAGTAAACTATTCTCTACCTTGGACTTGAAGTCTGGGTACTAGAAGGTGGAAATGGACCCAGTAGATAAAGAAAAGACAAATAAATTAGACTATCGTTACAATATTTTAGCCTTACAATACGAAGCGTTTTGCATATAACACTTATTTTATTGAACGATGAATGTTGACAGGCGTGTACCTTTTTCGGAACAAGAGGCGCTTTAAAGACGAAAATTATTTCGAACTATCTAGTTAGTTTTCGGAAAACTAGAAAACGTTTGAAAGTCGTCAATAACATTAGCGTGTCGTTTATGTGTTTCATTTTGATCAGCTTTCATTCTAAATTGCATAGAATACTCTTCCTCCGATTCAAAATCGAGATTCTCGATATTTCCACAGGTTATTTATAAAACTTTCTAAACTGGCTTTATCTATCATTTTATATACTTTATAATATATGTTCACGCTCTATTTTGCACTTTATTAATTTATTAACAATTTTTTTTATTGACATACCTCAAAATGGGAGATTTTCTCAATTCATTGAAATAATTTTTTAAGTATGTTTTTAATGTATGTTGAGCGATAATTCTTTACTACGTTGCCCGATTTCTATGATTCTTTTTGTTAGAAAATGAATAGTTCGATATACATTTAGTCAAGATCTAAAGATGGGATCCATGAGAAAATCATTAACATCTTCATTTTTAAAGTAGGTTTCTTAAAAATTTTTTTAACCGTACTGGTTTGCACACGGTAAGGAATGAAGAAATGTAAATAATTGTTGTGCCAGCCAAAAAGCGAAGAGGAAGTAACGATTAAAATATCGAGTGACAGAAGAGTTTCTAAGTACGTTGAGATCGGATTTATGTTTTAAAATGCGTATTTGAAAGTATACCCCATGCCAACTCCGCCAGTGACGTCACAAATGTTAAGTAAAGGTACAATTTAATAGGGTTAATTTTCAGTTTCTACATTTGAAAATATACCCAATGCCAACTCAGCCAGTGATGCCATAAATGTTAGGTAAAGGTACAATTTAATAAGGTTCCTTTTCAAATTATTTAAATTATACCCGACTGAAACACGGTCTCTGACGTCATGAGCGTTGTGTAAAGGTATATATTTCAAACAAGCAACATTTCATGTTTCATCGGTATCAGGAATAATAGAAAGGGCATCTCATTTAAATTAAAACGGAAATAACAGAACTGTCAGAATATTTTAGATGGAAAGATCATAACCTGTTTACTACTTTTAACAATTTTTAACAAAAAATCATTCATTGTTTTGTCAGATATCGATAATGTCTCCCCGTCGCTGGATAGCCTGTATATAAATATACAGCTCTCTATTTACATAATTATAATTCTTAAGTAGGTTTAGATTTCCAGACATAAATCTTGTAATAAATATAACAGCTGCTAAATACATTGATTTTAAAACTGTAATAATTATAACAGCTGCTAAATACATTGATTTTAAAACTGTAATAATTATAACAGCTGCTAAATACATTGATTACATTTTCATTAGCCAATGTAAAAATGTCTTTTATTGTACCTAGGATTTAACTTAGTACCACACACAACTTTCACCGTGTAATTAAATAATAAACCACAAATTCAAGCCAAAATATCACAAACGGTCCTGTGAGGGCAGCGTCATATAGCCTTGAAACTCGGGATTTAAGTGGTATTGCCAGGTCAATATTGAATTTGTAGGTGAATCGTTTGTTGAACATTAATACCGTATTTGTATATATTTTTGCGAATGTAATTACACATAAATATTATCAGTTGATTATTTAAATGTTTATAAGTTATTTTGAGGCGATATTTTGTAGATATAAATTGTTTAAATCATATAATTTAAAAATAAATAGATTTGAAATTCTTTTGTGTTAGGTATGTTTAATATACTTGGCAACACTACAGGGACAAGTCATGCATACTGCGCATGCTTCTAGACACACTATTTTGCGTAGAGACGCGTTTTTATGCACATTAGGTTTCAATTTTTGCTTAAATGTTATATTTATATTGGTCTTCTATATTATTTCTATGATTAGAGATTAGAGAGCAAACGAAATGTCTTATATATGTATATAAAATGTCAAAATCGGCATTATGATAATAAATATATGATTCCTATTGTAACAATGAATTGTACTTACCAAAATTCCCTGCATCATAATCTTGTTTTCG
Source organism: Psylliodes chrysocephalus (assembly GCA_927349885.1). Lineage (NCBI taxonomy): Eukaryota > Metazoa > Arthropoda > Insecta > Coleoptera > Chrysomelidae > Psylliodes > Psylliodes chrysocephalus. The sequence goes on along the minus strand of OV651826.1, from coordinate 30,344,352 downwards.
TGGAATCATTCCTAATTCACCTGATAACTCCGCATTTTTCATTTTGTCTATGTAATTTGTAGAAATCATGTCTTTTTTATTATACAGATTATCTTTGAATTCATCTACGTTATTACTGTTTGGGAAAATTCCTGACATACCTAAAGTTATATTTGGTGAATAATTGCTTGATTAAATCTCTCAATAATTAGTAATTAAAAAATAGATGATACAAGCGAATAAATGTACAAGTTATAGACAGTTCCGTACTACACAAAACACAAGACACTTTTTGATTAAAAACGTTTTATAGGAAATACTTACCTGATATTACGACAGCATCTTCTTGGACTGGATTCTTTAAATTCGTGTTCAGGAAAATATTTTGCGACGAATCGTCCTTTTTATCGGAAACCATGGTTAGACTAGGTAAAAAATAACCTCGTTAGTATTTTCATATTTTAACTTCAATTCAATTGGTAGGGGAGACACTGACACTTTTTTGGTATTAATTTGGGCAAGGTAAATTGTATAAATGTATCATTCATTCTTGCCTTGTAGAAGATGGAAATACTTTATTTAACGGACCGCTTAACTGCAGGGGTTATAAAATAATTAATTAAATGTATTTAAAATAAATAACCAGTAGATCATGAAATCCAAAAATGAGCGCTTAACGACTTGAGCTATGAAAGCTTAATTATCTAGTGAAATGTGTGACATTAGAATTTTCTACACCGTTAAAATATTTTCATTCTCGTGGAATCCCAGCTAGTACATAATGTTGCCACTATTGAAAAATTATTTTAAAAAGTATTTTCATAAATTTATTTTCATTTTTATATTTTACAAGTACAAGTACACTTTGGTGGAATATGGGAAAGTGGTGTTAAATCCGTCAAACATCACCTTTGTAGGGTAATCGGTAAACTAACTTAAACTTTGAAGAATTCGTTACAATATTGACTCAAATTGAATCAATCCTGAACTCTGGACCCTTATACCCCATGTCTGATGACTCTAATGATCCTTCTCTACTCACACCCGCACACTTCCTCATTGGAGACGCTCTAACTGCTATTCCAGAACCAAGTTACCTACAATTGCCTGATAACCGACTTCCCAAGTTTGAACAAATTCAAAAAATGGTTCAAATGTTTTGGAAACGCTGGTCGAAGGACTATATTTCCCAATTGCAATCTCGTTATAAATGGAACAATTCCAATCACGAGTCATTAAAACCAGAATTAGTAGTACTCATCAAAGACGATGATCTGCCACTTGGACGAGTCTCAGAAGTTTTCCCTGCTCAAGACGGAGTGGTAAGAACTGCTACAATAAAAACCAAAAATGGTACCTATCAACGACCTGCTACAAAGTTATGCATACTACCTATTAACGAGTCAACTTAAAGCCCTACGAGCTTTCAAGGAGGGCAATATATTTAATCACAAATACCTATCTTCACATATTTTGACCAGATCTGGCAACGCCGACAACGATTGGCAGCTTGATGTGCGCGATCAACAGAACTCGAAGTACTCGAACATTCTCTCATCGACACCGAAGAGATTCACAACAAATTTAACTCTCAATGTGTTAATGTAGTGTTTATTTAATAATAAAAATACACCATCAACAATCTATTTTACAAGTATTTTCTCATTAATTATAAACTTATAGAAAATAGAAATATATTTTAACAGTATTACAACTCAAAATTTTTGTATTTTAGTTTCAAATGTTATATATGATACAAAAGCATAAGAAATAAAAAAAAAATATTTAAAACAATAAAAATACTCGTTTATATAAAACAGGACGAAACTGATCGACAAATAAAAACAAAACAATATCAGATGAACTCACCCTAATTCACAATTCACAACACAAAAAAATATAAGTCTGTAAAACTACAAAAAACTAAAGTTTCAAAAACAGATATCTTTGACCCCATGCACCTTTTCACTTCGTTAAGTTAATTATTGATCGGGCATCTGACAACAAATGAAATCGCGACCAATGCAGCGCTTAATATATAAAGTTTCGTACATTGCAAGTTCAAACAGGAAAAAAACGCCTGTTCGCTCGATGGCTCGTTGCAAGCCAAATTTTAAGCTCAAACATGAATAAAATCAGATTTGTTTGAGTTTACACAATTTATGTTATCAAGTTACGTATTTGATCGAATAAATGCTATTATAACGCACTCTCATTTGGAATAGTATATTACATTACGAGTGTGGAAAATCACTTTTCACACAAGTGATGTACAATATTTTTCCTACGACCACAAAATAATTTCATCAAAAAATGTAAAACCAGATTATTATAATAATTAAAATGTATTTAAAAAAATAATCAACAATAATCGTATTTATTAAATTTTCATAATTTCTAAACAAATAAAAAAAAATAAAAAAAAAATAAAAAAAAAAATTCTGGCACAGCCAGGATTCGATCGCGGTCGTTGGACGGTCTCAAATTGCAAAGTTGATGCTCTAACCAACTGAGCTAACAGGCCTTACGGTAATTGATTGATCTAATCGCTTATGTGTTTAACCAGAATAAAAAGCAAATATATCTTAGTTATTTTAAAATTATTTTAAAAATAATTGTTAAAGATAAATATCTAGGATCTAATTTACAATAATTTAACAATCATATCGATTTTAGTATTAATATGGACATTACATAGATCAAAATAGAAATTATGTGTTTGACATTTTCTGACAGCTACTGCGGAAAGTAGCATATTCTCACTTGGGTGGAAAGTAAATTCTTATTCATACGCGTGTGATATAGGGCACTTTCCATAGGTCTATATAGTGTGATATGTGTCACTTTCCTAAGTGGTCGTAGGAAAAATATATTATTACTGAGGCCCTTCCTATGGTGCCTCAGTATTACATTCGTGCAGACGAAAAAAATTTTCTTACCCCCATTTTTTAAAACTTTTTTTCATGTTTCCGATCATTCTGAGTCCGAAAATGCAAAAATATTTCGCCCCTAGCCACAAAAACACCTTCATCAAATTTACTGGCTCTCTGTCGCAACCCCATAGAATAATTAACCGGCCATTTTATTTAGCAAAAATCAGAATAATGCTTGGCTGTGCCTGTCAAGTATCAAGATGTCAACTGTGATGTGTGAATGGCTCTTAAATGTCAAATTATTTAAAAATGTATACTTCTTTGTATATTTTATAAATAAATATCAGTCATGTACTGAACATAATTCTGAACTGTCCTTCTGTCCTTTATTAATATTATATAAACAGGCGAAGTAAGGAGCCCAAATATTTTACATGAGCAGTCTTAAGAGGTAAAGGGGCCAATTATTATTAAATAAATTGCTCAAACAAGTTTGTAAACCCTAATCAAAAGGCGATATAGAATGGTTTTAAAAATCAAGGCTTATGGAAATCATCACATGATTTAACTTAATTATTGTCAATGCTTCACAAACCAAAAAATTGAACGTCCTAATACTACTAATGGCTTTCGGTCTTTCGTTCCAAGTTAAATCATTTCTCGTTTTTGTTACGCTACGAGTTTAGCCTTGTGGGCCTCAGTCTCAATAAGGTGGGAACCACCATCTTAGCGCCTCTCGAATTTTCGAGAAATTTGGTTTTCGCGTCTCAAAGATAAGATAAAAATAAAATAAAAAACAATGTAATAGCTAGCAAGTCCTTACTGTTTTTTTTATCATTATAAATTTTGTTTTGACAATGTTGTTTGTTGCTTTATCTTTTTTTACTTTTGAGGCAGTTTTGCCAAGCCTTTCGGCGACGTAATAATATTACTATACAACGTAAATGCAACGTTCATAAGAGGTTGTTGAGGGAAATCAAAACCCCGCAAAACTTCTATTTGTTACTTACCTATGTTAACACAATTGCCGTAAGTCCATCCGTGGACCCACTCTATAATGTTGCAGAACCGATTCACATTATAACATCTATAAAACGTTTCAGAACAACTTTAGGGGGAAAGTACTGTAAAATTACTAGTGTGATGTTCTCCAACCTTCACTTTGTAACTTCTATGAGATGTTTTATAAAAATCTTGTAGTTACATTAAAAATATATTGCGTGCGAGCTTAAAGAGCCCGGAATTGAGCTTATTAACGTAGATGGGATGTTATGTGCTAGCTGGGTACCTTCAGTTTTATTTTCCATGAATATTTGAGAAATGTTTACAGCTTCTTTATTCAGATGTTTAGGTAATATACAAAAAGGAATTAATTTCCTTTATTTAGTTATATAGGTACATTTAAAATTAATTGTTCCTATAACAAAAAGAAAACGTAACCTTACATTTTCAAAACTTCTTACATTCCTCGACTATTTTGACGATTTGACAACACTGTATGTCGAAAAAAAAAACAAATAGACGGATGACGGGCTAGGTAAATACTTTCACAATTCATCCCTCTTTAATTTAAAATATAAATGTTTCTTAATATTGTCATAGAAAGCACTTAACTTATGCCAATTATTTTTTTAAGAGGAAGCATAAAAAGTCACTTATTCTACTCAATGTGTAGCAATTAATAATATCACTGATAGGTGAACTCATTTGGGAACAAATGAAAGAGGAATAACCAAATCTAAAATTTTAACAACTAGAAATGAAAATACAAGATGGTAGATGTAGGAAAAGTACTAATAAATGAAAGAAGAATATGTAACATGTGGCAAATAGTTAAATAAATGAATAAACGAAATTCTATTAGCATTCATACATAATTCATAGAAAAAGTGTTTTAGGAAGTAAGAGGGGAAAATGGAAGGGATAAGGATATTGTAGCTGACAAAAACTAGAAATATAACATTATAGAAATAGTACATCAAACAGGAGTAGGAAGAAAACAAGAAGTTTATATACATGGTGTACCATTAGTCCATATTAAACTGGAGAATCATTGACCTCAAAGGGTCTTTTAATTTTTGTCCGCTGTTACGATACCATCCTATTTGTTTTGTTTATGCACTATAGGACACTTTAAATTATTGTAGATGGTATACAGTAGGGGTAGAGACTTAGTTTTCCCCTCCACATTTAAAAAATAAACAACTATTATTAATTTTTTTGCTGGCTTTAAGCTCACAGTCATTATCTAGACACTTCACCACCTATTTATTTAATGTTTTAAATATACAGTGGACGAGAAGACAACACAAAAATCATAAAATTATTTTTTGCACGGGAAAGAAAGAGGTAGAAGCGAATATAATGCATGAAAGATTTAGTACAAAATATGTAAGAACGATGCACTCAGATAGAAGGAGAATACTGACTGGAAGTATAAATAAAAATAAATTTCAAACTATAGCAATCTAATAATAAATCATAAATAGTTAACTCGACTGACTAAGAATGTTTTGTGAGATAACTTTTATGTAAGAAAGATGTAGAGTTTGAATTAAACATTTGATTTATTAAATTAAAACTGCTAATTACAGATAAATGGAGAAAAATATAAATTCAAGATAAAGTAAGTAGGCTGAAGATTTGAAAGCCATAGAAGGAAAAATAGACTATAAATTATTATTCGTGCCTGCTAGACCTAATGTAATAATTATTTAAGTATATTTAAAACGTTTTCTTAAATTTTTGAAAAAATTTGTTGAATAGTTTCATCACTACACAAAACTAATCGCTTCGGTGACAGTGTCAGCATCATCAGAGACGATGATAAACATTTTTTAGTTAGGTAAAAAAATATATATTAAAGGCAAATGAAATAAAGGATTATAAAAAACTTACTGGTTAGATATAGTAATTCCAGAAAAACTTTTTATCGCACTTTTTTAGTTGTTATATTAAAAAAAAATCACTGAATGCAGTTTTTAATTTTCACAAAATTGCAACACCTGCGATGGTAACTATCGACTAAGAAGTGCATTAAATTCTCATTGTCACTATTTATAATATCCTGAGTGTTTAATTTTAATACAATGGAATACATTATTTTTTAGATTTGACATTAGCAAAATGCAATAGAATACCTACATTCTATGAGTGCATTGTATTAGTTTTTCACAAAATCGAGTATTGAGAAATCCGTTTAGCTACTTTGATTAATAATATTTGATGCATAATTTCACTTTTTAAAGAAAAAAAATCTCTTTATTTTGGTGATATATTATAGTATGGTGATAAATAGAGTAAGGGTGAGATTACAGAACGTCTGCAACTTTGCAGATCTGCAAATATGGCGGACTTACAGATGCAAGTATCAAGTTTACCTATTCCAAAAATATCTGCAAATTCGCAATATTTATTGTGGTTTATTACCCCCAACAACACTAAACTCAAATTCATTACTATATGTTTAAAAACTCGCTAATCTGACACCACAAACTGTATTCAAACAAAAGGAACAGAAGACTTCATGGTTATTAAAAAAAAGTAAAGTAAAAATTGACAATCTGCAAGTTTGTAGGATGTTCTAACCTCCAATGTTTCTCTTTTGCAACTGCAACTGATATTTGCAGATGCAAGTACGATTTGCAGAGCTTCCGTAATCTCACCCTTAAGGGTGAATTTGCAGATATTTTTTGAAATACGAAAATTCAAAAATATTTCCATACACCAGCATTGGTTGTTTTATTTAAAACAACAAATTAAGTCATTATCATTTAAAATTAGGTGCAACGAATAAGTAAAGTAGGTAATCTTTTTTTATTTAATATTTAAATATTTTGTGTAACAGTAAAACATTTTTATGTATAAAAATATAATTAATCTTCTTTTTTCGGAAAGAAGATATAGCCTCGAAAAATTAAAAGTCTAACTTTTAAAGGAAAAATCTCACAAACTTTTAGAGGACATTTTCTTTCTTTTCATGACATTCTAAGGTATTCCACGACCTGAAATGTTATAATTAGTCGACCGTTCGGAAAATATTTTTTTTTCGGAAAGAAGATCTCGCCTCGAAAAATTGAAAGTCTAACTTCTAAAGGAAAAATCTCACAAACTTTTAGACATTTTTTTTTCTTTTCATGACATTCTAAGGTATTCCACGACCTGAAATGTCATAATTAGTCGACCGTTTGGAAAATAATTTTTTTCCGGAAAGAAGATCTCGTCTCAAAAAATTAAAAGTCTAACTTATAAAGGAAAAATCTCACAAACTTTTAGAGGACATTTTCTTTCTTTTCATTACATTCTAAAGTATTCCACGACCTGAAATGTTATAATTAGTCGACCGTTCGGAAAATATTTATTTTTTCGGAAAGAAGATCTCGCCTCGAAAAATTGAAAGTCTAACTTCTAAAGGAAAAATCCCACAAACTTGTAAAGGACATTTTCTTTCTTTTTATGACATTCTAAGGTATTCCACGACCTGAAATGTCATAATTAGTCGACCGTTTAGAAAATAATTTTTTTTTTCGGAAAGAAGATCTCGCATCGAAAAATTGAAAGTCTAACTTTTAAAGGAAAAATGGCACAAACTTTTAGAGGACATTTTCTTTCTTTTGATGACATTTTTAGGTAAAATAATTTTTAAGAAGACCTCTCCAGGACATGGGTGCAGATAAACCATTCCTGAGCCCATATTATTTGAGATAATGACCAAAATATGTTGAAGAGCGGTTCAATAGAGTCATACATCTATGGGAAATTTGCTTTCCTAAAATTATAAGAGTGCTGAAAAGAGCTTTTAAATCTCTTATTTACCTCTGATAAATAACTTGACTATCGTTTAAACTAGGAAGAAGCAATGACAGACAGGAGCTTGCGTTAGATATTTTAAAAAAGGATTTTGAGTCATAACGTCTCGTTTTCCAATTTTCAAAACATTTTGAGATCTAACCAATTTTGAAGATAGATATAAACAATTTTACACTAATGTGTATATAACTAACTTTAGACCACGACCACTGTATAGTGGCACTATTCGGACACTTGATTATTCTTTTAAAATTTATTTCGCATTATAAAAGCAGATATGCAAAAATTGAATGAATTTTTTAAAGATTTTACTAAAAGTTAGTAGCTTTTTCACATTCTAAAGTTTGTTCCCTTTAGACAATTAAGGATTATTTTGGCGGTGAATGTGAATGATTTGATATATAATAAGATTCCACCAGTGGAAATCTGATCAACATCATAGTAAAATGAACTAGGTACAAAGTGCAATCTTAGTTGACATCAAGATCCGTTTAGCATCGGTAAGGGGGAAAGAAAGATTCTGACTTACAATCACAAAAAGAACGTACAACTAAGCTTAGTCGATGTAAGTTAGCTCAGATTAGTGGTAAAAAGAAAGCGACTATTAATAAAAAGAAAAGTAATCCAGCTAAAACAAGAATTATGGCTACTGTCTTTAATAATGATATGTTGCCAGTACTAGTAGAATGTTAAGTGTTGAGTTATCTTCTTCAGGCAATGGATGTACGTATCCATAATTTAAAATGTTTGGTTAATTATTATTATGTTTAATGTGTTTTTGCAGTTAATGAACATATATCTACTACTGAAGCAGATAATGAAGATTTGTGTGCTGCTGAAGAGCTTTGCTTAATTTACAAAACTTCGTTTAAAAGCAGAAAATTGGGATCGATTGTTCAACACAAGTGAAGAGTGGTGATTTAGTTGATCCGTTTTCAAATAGAATTGTCAGTGCTAAAGAACTATCTACTTTAATAGGATTGCAATCCTTCCAGTTATTAGCCACCATTGTGGAATTCGTTGTTTCTAAAGAATAGGAAAAAGGAGATCAGTTATGTCTGTAAAGGATCAAGTTATATTTACTTTTATGAAGTTGAAAACTGATATGCAAGATATAATGTCTTATCCATTTTATTTGGAGAGAATGAAACTTTTTATCATTAAATTTTTTAACATTTTTTAATAAAACTGGTAGAAGTTCTTAGTATGGTATAATTCGGCCTTCAAAACAAGAAATATTAAATAATGTGCCTCTATGTAAGTAAGAGTACTACTACTTGATTGTACCGAAATCCCAATACAGCAAGCCAAATGTCTTTGTTGTAGGCTAAAAAATTACTCTGACTACAAAAAGAGGCATACTATTAAAATATTGACTGGAGTGTCACCTACTGGTCTCATTACTTACAAAAGTGAAGCATATGGTGGTAGAACTTCAGAAATAGACATTTTTTAACAAAGTTTCAATACTTAAAGTGTGTGAATTATTTCTCGATAGTAAAATGTTTAACAAAGGTTTTCTTATTGGAAACATATAACAGAAGCTGAAGGTATACAAATTATACAGCCTCCTTTCCTCAATAAAAAAAATCAGTTCAACCATCAAGAGGCTTTACTTAATGCCAAAATTGCCAGAGCTAGAATTCACATAGAAAGAACCTATCAAAGAATAAAAGTGTTTGTCTCTCTGTATTGGTACTTATGTCCGTTTTTCTTCTATTTATATTGTTTTTATTATACGATACTTCTCTGTATCTAACTAAATTTTAAAATGTACTTGTAAAGCCCAGATAGCTCTAACTCGGGCCTTTGAATATAATAATATTTATGTAATTGTATTTACAATAAATACTTTATTAATAATATTATTATTATAATTAATTATAATTCATAAAATTATTATAAATGTATTTACCTTGTACCTACTTGTATTGATACTTGCGTGAAAAATTAAATGTTACTTTTTATATTTCTGTAACTAGTCTTACAACCCTTTATAGAGCAATTCACCATTTAAATTTAAAAACAAAACAAGTTTTTATACTCAAATAATTAAAAAATTTAAAACAGAACATAAGTATAATTAAAACTAAATAAAATAAACAACTCAACAAAATGTCCGACTGAGTAATGACAATGAGAACAAAATCTCAACTAGACTAAACTTTCTTTAAAGCCGGTCCTGTGAAAGTTTTGTTTACCAGTGAGCACTCAAAATTGAGACAAAACACAAACATTGCATGCACTAGACAAAGAGAAAACATCTCCCAGTTCGACCCGCTTTTCATCGTTTTATTTACGTATGGATAAGCAGTCTATTTAAACTATATATGTCATTGGGAAGAAGTGGTTTGCATCGTTAAATTTCTCTTTAAAAGCTCTACAAAATAACTTTTAAAAAGTCACCGCTGAGTAAAGCCAGAAAATAGGATTATCAGATCAAATTTGGGAGACACACTAGACGGGGTGTAAGGGAATAAACGCCTTGCAACTAGCGCCCCCTGTATGAAGTAGGTAATATTTAGGCTTTGTCATCCAAAAAAACCCGGTGTATCAATTTTAAGCCATCTACTTATAAAACGACGAAAATATAATGAAAATCGTATTTTTTAAAATTAACTTTGTCACCCTGTGTATTGAACATGATGGCCCTAATAGAAAAAAATAATAATAAAAGTTTCTTACACTAACCTAAGGAATCTATAGTTAACAGATTGGCCTACTTTTTTGGGTATATTATTTTATTACAATTATTTTTTTGAAAAAAAAATATTAATATAAATTAATTTTTTAAATTTTGTATAGTGCTTCGTCTTGGTGCGATATGGCCACCATATCTCTTGTTGCACAAACTACTATTTGCTGATTATTGTTGTATCAAATATATTTGCTGGATATTTTTTTGTAACGTGTGGTCAGTGGTAGTTTTTATGATATTTGAAATGACAGTGTTGTGTATTATTGGTTTACGATTTATTGGATTAGCGAACCCTCCGCTCTGGCCTGGTCTCTTTGCTCTTCTCTCTGCGCGTCACGAATAATTACAAGTTGTATGTTCGCTGATTGGACATAATTCGATTAGTGGCCGTACTGTGGCAGTGTAAACAAGGGTCAGGATCACTCCGCTTTTCTAATCTTATGATTTAAATCTTTTTTTATTAAATTTCATTGCATACCCATTGTTTTCGGTTTGCTTTCAGCACAGACCGATAGTTTTATTTACCAAATCAGGTTACGCAGACAATTTAGATTACATTAAATTTTTCTTGTTTTAACGATATCGCTACAGGGTTCTGGAAAAGTTGCAGGAAACTTGTGTTATTTCGAAAATACCGGTTGCCCGTGGCGTAATTTTAATTTCGAAAACCAAAAACAATTGATAAAATGTAATAGCAGTTCTGTCTATTGGATTCGAATAAACTTTGTGTACTTTTTTTAAATAGTGGTCTTTTTTCCGCAAAAAACTAATAATAAAATCGTAAACACAAATAGTGTTCAATAAGGAACCATCATATGCCTCGTTTGTTTTAAAAAGATTAAGGACTTTTTTTTCAACAAATGCGCGGATTTCAGTCACTGCAGTATGCAAAAATGAAACACTTATTTATTTTGTAACAATACTATTCTGGTGGTGCTCTAGAATTTTCTCGCCAAAACTAGTAATATTATCCCGTTCGTTCTCGAATAGTAATCGAAAGCGCCTTCGCCATAGTCGTCACATATGTTTGGTTATAAGGGGTTTAATTATGTATGATAATCGGACAAATTGAGCCTCAAATGCCAAATAAAACGGAGAGGGACTTGGAGGATTAGTGCATGACTGAATAACTAAATGGCTTGCATTACAGTATTAAATGATGAATTATTGGTGGATACAGTACCAGTACCTAATTAAAAAAGGAAAAATATTCCTAATCAGGATGTTCTGACGTTTTGTGTATAACTAAATACTAAAATTTTAGGTTCTCACTTGATTAACTTTGTACCATTTTAAAGTAAATGTATATACCAGTAGCGCATCCCTAAAATTGTGCAGGAAATTTGATGAGGAAAATGTAAAACCAAAGTTTGATATAAGGCTTTACTAGTCTAGATCAATATACTCCAAGGAAAATATATTATGTTAAAGTAGAAAACGTTAAAAAGACAATTTTGTTCCAAATATAAAAGCTGGTTACTAAAATTGCATAGACAAATACTACCAAAAATTTATTAAATGTTCCAAATTTAATAGTGCAGGAAATTTTTAGAAAAAAAAAACAATTTAATAGAGCAGAAAAATAATATAAAACGGAATATTATCGAAAAATATAGCACAGGACAATAATTATAAAATGTATAGTCTAAGAAAATGTTTACATAAAATTACAAAAATGGTGCAGAAAATGGAAAACCAAAGTATGTGGTTATAAGATTTTTTACTAGTATTTATAGACCAATATAGTCCAAAGAAATTAAATATAAAATTGGAAAACAAATTTGTTTCAAGTTTAACAATGAGCAAAAAATTTTTCACATTGATTGACACCACATTTTACTAATAATCACAATACTCATTTTTAGCGCAATTTTATATATCAAAAATGGTTCAAATTGAACTTTTAAAGCCCAAAAATCACATAAAATATATATCGAAAACCACATTTGCACAAAGACTATACGACTAGACTTAGACGAAATTAAAATAATATAGTAAAAATAATAATAAAATATACACAACAGGGTCCTATGCATAAACATTTATTAAGTATAATATTTATATGACATTCCGATATTATTATGCCACGAAATTATTTTTTTTAAAGTCACAGCTTATCTCCAAACAAGATAAAAAAAAAATATCCCGTCAGAAAACCCCAAGCGAGTCATTTATGCGTTATACATTTTTAGAACTGCTTTTATGTTTTAGTTTTACATTTAGTTTTACATTTTAGTACCTATAAAAAGTTGGGTTAAAAAATTCTTGGGAGGGGTAATTACCCTATTACACCTCCCGTATATGCGCCTCTGATATATACCTAAATGAATAAATAAAATAATTTCTATGGTGAGTAAATGAGTACTAAAATATTTTTAAAGAGCGGTTTATTTCAAATCGATATTTCTTACATTTCTAAACCATTTCTATACTAAGAAAAATATGAAATATATGCACATAAAACGTTTAACGAGTGTTTTTAATTTATACATATCACTGATAATTATTAAAAAAAAAAAAAAAATACGCATGAGGTAAGTATCAACAAATAAGAGAATATTTACCAAAAACATATAAGTTTGGCCGCAAAAATACCTGTCGAGGACATTAACGTAGAAGCAAATGATAATATTGTTTTATTAATCAAAAATCGTCTTAATGTAAAAAATATACAGGGTGACATATCGAAAACTTCCTACCCTGAATATCTTCCTTCTAGTAAATATTATGAAAAATCTCAAAAACCCGTCAATTTTACTTTCAATGAATATTTTTAGCACTCGTGGCTCAACCTCCTAGGAGGGGTAGATGTTACCCTTAAAATCTTAAATGGGAAAGGGGGTCAAGTGGCACATCATTTTAAATGGCGTTTAATTATCTTTTCAATGATACCCTAATTTATTATCTTCTACTATTAGATTACTTTTGAATGTAAAAGTTTGATGTCATGTAATCTTCTAACCATTTCTGCTAAAAGGATTACCCAATACAATAATTATTGTTTAAATACTAACATGAAAAGCGAGAATCTCAGTGCAGTTCCAACTTTTGTAACTTTAAAACTCAATTTTTTGGAACGTGCTGGTCAGAAGATAATATAAATTAGGGTACTATTTGAAAAATAATTAAGCGCTCTTTCCCATTTAAGATGTTAAGGTTAACATCTACCCCTCCTGTATACCTATTAAAAGTTTTTTTACCCAGAACTTTTCTCGATACAGAAAAAATTGTAAAAACAGAGAATTAAATACACCTCTTGATCCTACTGAATTCTCCTTCGTGTCCGCCAAGTGTTCTTCGTCATGTTCACCAGGGGCTGGTAACTCAAATGGAAAAACATGAGGTTGGTAATTTAGTACCACTCCAATTAACGGGATGGCGCTCGTATCGAAATGTCATGTCAGTTGTCAGCTTGTCAAAACTTCAAACATGGAGAAATTAAAATGGCTATTGTATTTGAAGGTGTATTAAATTTTGATTCATCTAGAATCTATATTTATTTTTCAACGCCTTCCAATTTTAAGCATGTTTTCAAACGATGGGAAGATGGATTTCAGCAACAAACAATAAAGCACTCCCAGATATTGGTAGTGATGCAATTTATACCACATTAAATATGCAGTCGTCATATTAAGGATAACCAAATAATTTGTAATAAGTGTCTTAAGAAAAATGCACCATCACTGTTTGGCACCAACGGTACAGTCTGTTCGCTATACTTACGCGGGTTTCGGATTAAAAATTTTATGAGTATTTCCAGGTAAGTACCCGAAAGTTTGACCTGTTCTTGGGGGAAATATCAACTGGTTAAATGAAATGAAAAATAATGTACAACTTTTAAATTAAATAATAATGGAGAATCTTTTGTATAATTGAGAGCAGAATTAAACTTCTTCATTAATGGAGTCTAATGTGGCTATTATAAACCTAATAATAATTTTATATTACACTTCACACAGAAAATATGGTCTATGTATAATAAGAGGGTTATTTAGCTCAAATAAAATATTTTCTCCATAAAAATTTGTTCCATGTAGAGAATTTCAAATGAAAAATAAAAAAAATTGAACTTGCCAACAAAAATGAAAATCAGTCATTATCATCCAAAATATCATAATCGTCATCATCATTACTGTCATCACCATTAATTGTTATTATGATTGAACTTATTTCGTTTATTTTATTTTCACGAGTCCACCAATCTTCTATTAGTTTCTCGCACTTGGATATACAGTTCCGCCACACTTCTGGAGTTGCAATTGAAAGTGCTTTTCACCAAGTTTCCTGAACTGCGTCGTCACTATAACCATTAGGCCCAATATGGTTGTCATAATATTGTTTTGCTATTCCATATATATATTCGATGGGATTAAACTGGCAATGATACGGTGGCAGACATAAAACTTGATGACCGTAACTTTCAATAATCTGATCCACAACAAAGGTTTTTGGTTATGCGCGTATATTTGCCAAACGTAATAATTCTGATTTTAATATATATTGAGGAAATGATATATGTTCCTTTTTCAACCATTCTTTAATTTTATCAACAGTACAATAATTCGTTGGACTTTTGTTTAATACTTCGGAATGGTAAGGTGCATTGTCTAAAATAATTACGCTGGGCTCACTTAAACCTGGGAGAAGTTTTTCATGCAACCATTTTACAAACATTTCTGTGTTCATATTATCGTGATAGTCACTGGATTTTGATTTAGATGAAAATATTAAATCAGCACCTATAAAACCCGATTTACCTCCTGCATGTAAAATTATGTGTCGCTTCCCTTCTCCATCGGTATGTTTGATGGACTTTACGTTATCATCTTGGAATATTCTCTTGGTTGCACCCCTAGAAAATATCCATGTTTCGTCTAAATATATAAAATTCGCCCCTTCTTCTTTAAATTTAGAATATTTTCTTAGAAAGTTAATTATCTTGTGCACGACAGAACTTCTTTCACAAAGGGCCTTTCTGTTATCCTCTTTTTAAAATTTGAAATCCAAGTTATGTATCACTTGCCATAGACTTGTTCTGCCAATGTCGTCAAATTTTCTATCTATTAATTCCGAGAGAATTGTATTTAAGGTCACATGTTCCTTGTTGGCCCTCATTCGATAAATGGTATCACAAATTTCAAATTTCTTTCCATCTGGAATATCTTTCGTTTTCAATGATGGACGAGTTTTGCGGTGATCTTTTTTCGGCAGTTCACTATATGTAATTTTGTAATACTCCTCTTAATTTGGTTTCACTAATTCTTAGAGCATCGCATACGCGTTGTTGTACATACATTACCGATTTTAAAGGACCGCCATTTTCTTTTTCATCCGTAAAATACGTATGTACACTACAAATTAGACTATCTACATCTAACACACGTCTAGCATTTTTAAAATTTCCACTAAATTTACAATATACATACAATGTCAACACTTGCAAAGAATCAATTCAACTGCAATATTTGTAACAAATTTAGTACCTACCCTAATGTTATTTTAATTTAAATCTGACCATTAGGGCAATTTTACCTAATTTCTTGGGAAGAGGCTTATTGGAACTGGTTGTCAATGACTAATTTGAATAATTTTGTTAATACGAAACCCGCGTAAGTATAGCGAACAGACTATACCGACGATTCGTGACATATACACTGTGTTCCAGAATGGATGTGCCAATAGGTGTAACTTTATTGAAATAAAAAGTATCAATGTGATTTTGCTTTTCTACATTTCTATATTTTACTCTAAAACTTTGTCTTAAAATAAAGGTAGTTTATTCTTGTATATTTAAAAAAAATGCTCTAAAACACCCCTCCCCGTATATGAGCAATTCGATTCATACTTAAAGTATATTACTTTTACGTGAGGCACTGCTAAACCTCACAAGATGAATGTCCTACTCATTTTTTTTGCATTAACACCTGTTAGCGATTCTATTCTGTGACATAGTGTAGGGTGTCATTTTTGAACAACTTTTTTTTTTCAACTAGAAAACAGGCTAAAAACTTTCAGGAAGGTGAAAAAAGAAGCCTCTAAAAATTTGAGCTCGTAATATTATCATTTAGTGGTGCCTGTTCCTAACTTTCCATTTTCCATCTAAATAAAATGGGGGACAAAATTTTTCTTTTTTCTTATTTTTGTAGCTTGATATTTAAGCAGTGTAAAAATAAACTGAAAAAAAAAAGTTGCTTAAAAATGACACACCCTAGTATACATGTTACACCCCAGGTGGCGTAGGTGTGTTGGATGGCTTGGTTATGGTTACCCATTTACCATAGAGTTGCCCAGATGGGGTATCGCTGTCTTCTAATGCTTTATAGGTAGATCTAAAGCAGGCCTGCACAACTCAGATTTTCAAAGGGCCAAATTTGAAAAACCGTAACTGGACGAGGGCCGCCAAGAGAGGCCTGAGCCTTGAATAGTCGGTTCAGATTTCTAAAAAAAAAAAGTCGACCCCTTTCATTTATAAACCAACTCCTGTTGGTTGAGTTTCTAAAAAAAGGTCGTCAGCTTATAATGTATAACCTATCGAGTCAGCCTAAATGCAAGTTTGTTACTGAAAATAAAAAAATGTATAATTTGACGTAGGTGGGCCAAATTGGTCAACAGCCAGTGGGCCGCCAAAACGACACTGACGAACCGTATCCGGCCCGCAGGCCATATGTTGTGCACCCCTGATCTAAAGGAATATACCAGTTCCCATTCTCTGTCAATTTGATTTCATCACATAATATATTCCTCCATGTCTTTGTTTCTTTGTTTATACCTGCCAATTGCGTACTCTGGCACTGCTTGGATATCCGTTTACTTCTCGTATCCAGCTAGATCTTGGTTTGCTCCTTCTTCTTCTTCTCCCGCCAGAAAATCATTCTTACATGCTGTAAATTGTAGCTCTGTCTCTCTTCTTCTTCTTCTTCTTCTTCCGCCAGAATCCCTTCTTACATATTGTATAGCACAAGTAGAAGTTGGATAGGCTTTTGCCAGTCCTCCCACTTTATACACATAAATTGACAGGTTTGCGGCGGATCTAACCGAAGTGGACGTACATTGGCGTACAAAATTATTTTATAGATGTTAATTACAATTTCGAGTAAATAGTTTAATAAATTGTGAATAGCTGTTCAAATTTTGTAAAATTATGATTTAAATAATATATACATGTTTAATAATTATTTATAGTCCATAAATACATGCGATTGTCCAGTTCTGCCGGTAAACATTACCGCGAAATTCTCGAAACCGTCCAACGTGGTTTGACGTTTACCCCCTCTCTACCTACCAAAAGCCTTTCCAACTTTTACTTGTGCTATAAATTATAGCTCTGTCTCCCTCTTCTTCTTCCACCAGACTCCCATTCTTACATGTTGTAAATTGTAGCTCTGTCTCTCTCTTCTTCTTCTTCTTCTTCCGCCAGAATCCCATTCTTACATGTTGTAAATTGTAGCTCTGTCTCTCTCTTCTTCTTCTTCTTCTTTTTCCGCCAGAATCCCATTCTTACATGTTGTAAATTGTAGCTCTGCCTCTCTCTTCTTCTTCTTCTTCTTCTTCTTCTTCCGCCAGAATCCCATTCTTACTTGTTGTAAATTTTAGCTCTGTCTCCCTCTCTCCACACATATCCTAGCCATCTAATTCTTTGACTTTGTATTTTCTAAATCACGTCTTCTCTGTCCAGTTACTCTAGTATTTCTTTGTTGGTTCTACGTTTGTATTAGTCTCACATCTGAAATACTACCACCGGTACATAGTACATGTTGTTCAACCCCTCCCCTTTACAAAAAACACGACATGCAAGATGATTCTATGTTATTATAGGTCCCAACATTGTTTTCGTTACTTTTCTCTTTTGTATACTCTCATTTCTTCTTGTTTTTTAGTTTACGTGGCATACCCTGTTTTGAAAGAAGCCTCACTTATAACAGTAGCTATTTTTAATAACTTACATACTTAATAATCATTTTAAAACATTTTTGAAAATCAAATAACTTCATAATAAGCCATTCCTGTATCCTGTACTAATTTATTAAATATCTAAATGATCAATTTATTTTTCTACGAGCGTGCGGAAATGTCCAGCTTTCTATACGAATCTTACGCACTAGTGCGGAAAAGTGATTTCTACCATTTACTATGTTCGTTTGCGTCTGAATGGAATCAATATGTTTGTTTTAGAATAAATAATATTATTCCTAACACATGCTCACTCGACTGCTTACTCGAACTCCAACTTCCTCTTTGCGTAGTTTGGGAAAGAGTCACAATTTGCGCTTATTAGGAAAATAACTATATTATTAGATAAATTCTGTTTTTTTTTTGGCAACTGAGGTGATTAGAGATAAAAAGTTAAGCTTTTGAACAATATTCGCATTTACAAAACAAATGTTTGTGTACATTTGTTAAATTAGAAAAATTATGAGCAATTTTGTGGTCCATCTTTGAACACGTTATAGCCGATATTTTCTTCAATCGATTGGAAGACGATATTACGAGACTGTATATTTTTTCACATCGGTATAGGAAATATGCAGTTTCGACGTATTCTGATTATATTTGAATAGCAAATAGTTGCACTTTTCAATTGTATTGATTAACCCTAACCTACTAAACATTTACATAAAAAAAATCAAATTTTGCGCAATTCGGAAAGTTTTTCATATAATAATAAATTTAACCGATGCGATATTCTTTTAGTATTTGTTTAGATCCTTGACAAGTATTTTTAGACGGGAAAATTTAATTAACATTTCCAATAAAAAAATATTAAATATTTAGAGGTTGTTTTAAAACGGATAATTGCTGGGAAGTCATATTCAAAATACCTCCAGAGATATATTATATAGTTTGTATAAATGTAATAAATTAATTTTAACTTTCAGGATTTCCTCTGGACTAGACTATTTAAACAAACTATAATTCCTCTTTATTTTTCAAGGTGGTTAATTTTTTAACCGTCTTAAAACATCCTGCATACTTTTTCGAAAAATAAGAATAAATTATAAAATAAACGGTACAAATTAAAGTAGTTTATCCCTCGTGGACAGTCCCAATGCTTCTGTGTGTTTTTTCGCTTTTAGTCTTAAGTCCGCTATGCTTGAGTTTTTGTGGGCTACTGCTAGCGCGGCAAACTCAAGAGGGTACTGAGGATGGCAAAGAATGCTGGCAGCCGCTGCGGCTGCTGATCCTCCTCCAACAGCCACAGCTGCGGCTGCATACTAAAAATAAAAGCTTTTGCAGCGAAAGTAATTTTTAAATTACCAAGGTGGTTCAGAAATGAGTAAATCACAGTTAAATTACCTTAATGCTAACTGAGTAGCAAATAGATAAAGAAGCTAGGTTTTCTTGCAACCCGCTGTATAAGTATATTTGTGTACTTAATTGTGAATTTAATTGTGTACTTAAGTGTATTTAATTGTGTACTTAATTGTTTATTTAATTGTGTACTTAATTGATACGAACTCAAACGGCATAAGTTGGAAAACTTATTGTTAGATTAAGATTACATTACTGCCATGCTGCCAAAATTCATTACTCATAATTGAATCACTAGAATATCTTAATTTATCTTATTTTATGAATAAATTAATAAAATTCTACCTGGTGCGCTGCTGAGATAAATGCTGAATTTATGGCTGAAAACGCAGTTCCAGGTTGGGAAAAAGGTGTCGTGGAAAGTCTGTCATAGTTTGTAAGAGCTACAGAACTAGATGTCAGAGATATTCCCCGTAAAGCTGGAACGTTCATGTAAGGTACCACTCTGCATGGTTCTAACGGAGTGCTTGAGGGTGGACTGTGATTGTTCAACATCACACCTGAAAAGTTATTTTTTTTTTATTAGTTAAATTTATAAATGTACTGAGAAAAGTGTAATGTTAGTTAAATAAATAAAGTTCTTCTTATGTATTTTATCCATAATACAGGGGTCACTTCACTAAAGTAGTGCGTTCTATTGAGGATATTACAATAACAAGAAACAGGTCCATGAGCTAAATGCTACTTTGAGAAAAGAACCTATAAAAATCTAAGGGTACAATAGATCTTTTAGGTTGCATAACCATAATGATCTTAAATATTCAACCAATCCATTTGGACTAAACGATCTTGTCACATAATTAATAGGTCAAGGCAGATGCAGGCAGTTCTTACGGAACCTACCTACAAAGTATTGTTATAAAACTGGAGAGACAATAATGCGGTTTTTTGTAATACAGGGTGTCCCAAAAGTCACTAGGTGGTTTAAAAATGTAATAACTTCTGACTTGTAAGGCTTTTTAAAATTTTTGTTTCAGATTTAGAAACTAGAAATTCACCGTTCTCCAAAGAGTCACTTTTGTGGAACTGTATTTTGAATACCATCAATCTATTATTATAGAAACTCGAAAAGCATTTTGTATACTGTTTAATGCATGAAATTCCACCTTGGGAAATGACTATACGCAATAGTCATTTTCGAGGGAGATTTTCTTGCATAGAAAAGTCCGCGAAACGCTTTTTGAGTTTCTGTAACGAATTCCACAATAGCGACTCTTTGGGCAATGGTTAATTTTTCCATAACAAATCTTCAAAGCTTCTAGTTTCCAAACCTGAAACAAAAATTTTAGGAATCCTTCCAAGTAACAAGTTATTACATTTTTAAATCACCTAGTGACTTTTGGGACACCCTGTATAATATTGTTACTGGTAGATTAGTAAATGTGATAAATCCTTTAAAGACTTATCAAAGTGTTTAGTTTAAACATTTTGCAGACAATTAAATATTTGGATTAGCACTACAACAGTGCAAGAAATCAGATGGGGCAAACATATCTGTCTCAGAATACTAATTAACTGAATTAAATCGTCTTTAATTTCTTTAAAATTGGTTTGATTATCTCGTGAGAATTATTAATTAAGCTTAAAATAAAGCATTTAATTTGTTTAAAAGCGTATGAATCGAAGCAGCATTTAATAGCAGCGGCAACAATCTGTTTTCGTAACCTTAGACGTAAATGCTATTCAGAAAGCGAATCGTAATCACTCTGTAGATGGTTGAATCGAGTAAATTGCAAGCGTCTGAGGCAGAGGCCATAAATCACGTTGACTAGTGGAAGCGGTAACTCGCTACAAGACCATTAAAATATTTAGAAGATGAAATTTGTAACTGAAATTATCCTAAACGCGGCTCGGGCAGCAAGCATCTACCCTCATAATTCCAAGCGGACTATGAATATGGCATGACTTTATACCCCACAACAAATCTGCGGTATATAATCGAATTTATATACAAGAGCGCGCCAAAAAAACTGCTAAGAAAAAGTTTTCAATCAAATAAAATAATTCCCCTAGGGAGCAATTTTCCGGAGCTCAGTCATCCAAATGCCGGGCTGTAGCCGTGGCCATAAGATGACTGGTCTGGGTCCGGGTCCGTCAGGGTGGGCCCGTGGGACAGCTAAATTACACTTAATGCCTACCCTCTTCGAGCGTATATCAACACGACGCCGACCGACAGAGACGCTTCCAACCCTGATTCTTGATTCAAAACGATCTGATTCTTTTCTTTACCTTTGCACAAAAAAAAACGCTTTCCTTTCTCATTCCCTTTTTATTTATATAACACCCAATTGGCCTTGGCGAATTGACACATTTCATCTTCTATTTTTTAAACATTTTTTCTAGCACAAAACTTGCGAATTGATAAATTTAGTGAACATATATTTGCAAAATATATGAATAATAACTACAAAAGTATTGGTGATTCAAACTAAGCTGTAGATCCTCTGGTGAAACAATTTATAAGCTTCAGAAGTGAACCCTTGTTGACGACAAACGGATTTGTATATTAAAATGGTATTTTTCAGTATTTTTATCGGATATATAGCGTTAAAAGATGTTATTTTTTTTTACTAAAAATGTGTTGTGCAAGTTGAAATGAATCATAAAATTTTGAAGGATTAACTTTTCCCTGTAATAAATTACGGTTAATGGTGTAGGTACTTGAGAGGATTAAATTATAAACACCCTCCTTAAACCAACAAATTTTGCTAAATATCCTTTCAGGTAGTTGTATTAATATCTTCAAATTTCTAAATGACTCAGTTTACTTTCAACTTCATTTCAGTCTTTATTGTTGTGTTGTGTTAACCAGTCGGAAAAATGGCAAAATTAATTGAGTCGTGGGTAAAATCTTATTCAGATTTTGTTGTAGAAGGTGATAACCAGGTATTTTGTAAAACACGTTCTAAAATTGTAAGTACTTTTTTTATTTTATATTTTATTTTGTCCTTTCACATTGGTAAATCAAACGACAGTAAAATATTATTTCAACTCACAGTAAAAAAAAAGTAGGGCAACTTTACAATGTACGCATTTATTTAATTTAATTAAAACTTCAACATCTACAGGAATTTATTTGTTTTAGATTCCATGTAAAAAAAAGTTTCAAATCGACCAATACGCGAAAACACCCTCACATATAGCAAAGCAGAAATCTAAAGACACTCGCAGACAAAGTCAACTTCGCTTGAAACAATATTGAAAATCTGGATCGTCTAGAAGTGAACAAGCTATTTTTAATGAAGATTTGTGTAAAGCTTTAGTGACTTCGAATATCCCTTTAATACGATTAAATAATCCAAATATCCGATCATTTTTGCAAAAATACTGTAAATTTAATATTCCAGAGCAAAGTATATTACGCAAACCTGGTGTTGACAGTTTGTACATTGAGACTCGTGAAAAAATTCGTGAGATTACGGTTGGAAACCATTTCTACATTATTGTGGATGAAACAACAGAATCTTGTGGTCGATATATAGCACATTCAATGATAGGTTCATTACGCGAAGAAATGCAAATTGGTCCATATCTAATCGCTTCAAAGCAATTAGATGAAACAAATAACTTGACAGTAACTCGTTTTATCCAGACAGAATTGTCTTCATTTTTTCTTCCGGAAGCCGTTCAAACAGAAAAATGTTTATTGCTGTTATCCGATGCTGCCCCGTACATGGTAAAAGCCGCACAAAATTTAAAAATGTTTTATGAAAACTTAATCCATGTTACATGTTCAGCTCATGGCCTTAATAGAGTTGCAGAAGAAATTAGGTCTAACTTTCCTTTAATAAATGATTTAATTAGTAATGTAAAAAAAATATTTCTTTAAGCTCCTCTAAGAACTCAATTGTACAAAGAAAAATTTCCTGAATTACAGATGCCACCGGAACGTGTGATTACTCGGTGGGGTACCTGGCTTAAAGCTGCCTTTTTTTACGCAGATAATTATGAAAAAAATTAAAGAAATCATATTTGATTTTGATGATTCATCTAAGGGAATATCTAATACAAAGAAGTTGTTTCAAAATCACATATTACCAAAGCAATTAGTGTTTTTAAAAAATTATGCATTTGTACCCAAAATTATATTAGATTTAGAACAAAATTTTACCTTTGGTGACTTCTGTAAATTTAATTAAGACGTTTGAATTAGAGTGTAAAAATGTCCAGGGCGATATTGGAAAGACGATTTTTCATAAATTTTCAAATGTAATTTTAAAAAATGAAGGATTTATTGTTTTAAGAAACCTTGCTAATATTTATTCTGGTAACTTTGAAGATATTTCAGGAAAATTTTAGTTTGCACCTATTACTTCTGTAGATGTTGAAAGGAGTTTTTCTTTGTACAAGTACATACTTACTGATAGGAGACAATCATTTAATACAGATAATTTAGAAAAACATCTAATTGTTCATTCGTTTTATAATAATTTTGATTTGTAAAAAAAATTAGTTAATAATTAAATAATTATTAAGTATTATATTAGGTATTGTAAAATAAAACAAATAATAAATATTAATAAACTATTTCGATCAAATAACAAATTACTCTTATTGCATATGCTCTGCATATTTTTCAATTTTTTTACGCATATATTCCTAGGTCTAGTTATTATGAACAAATGAGGTTATCTTTCCGCATCTAATTAGCAAATTATATATTCGTTAATATTTTTCTGGAAAACATTTAAGAAATCGATAGAAAAACATGTAAAGAATGTCATTTTATCTAAATAACAGTTTGTGAAATATATAAATCATTATAATGATGTTTGTATCTTTAAGATTTTACATGCCGGTAAATTTAAAGATGCTGTTTGAATTAAGCTATAAAATGTTATATTAATAATTTCATATTGTTTCTAAAGAGAGCTTTTTTTTAATAAACAACAGAAAAAAATAGATATGTAAAAAGTATGCCGAAAATGTTTAGTCCTGTACTGTATCTGAAGACCTGTCCCTCCGTTCTTATTTCGCGCGAGCTTAGATTTGATAAAATTACATTTGCAAATAGGGGTTAAGTCCTCGTTTATTCATTTCAAATATGGACTAAGCATGTTGACTGCTTATTCATGGCTTTGCAGTCCCCTCACGAGTCTATATCTCATTTAAATAAATGTGCCTGAGCTTTCCCACCTTCAAAATGCATCCTCTCAATTAGAGTAAATTAAATAGTTGCCGGATTGTAACCAAGCAATTTAAAAATTTGCGAATTTAGAGGTTCTATGGGCAAATTCATCCAATTGGATAAAAATTTATTATTTTATGGTAGCGATTAAAAGATTTCCCCTTAATCAGACACAATTTAAATCGTCGGGTTTGGTTTTATAGCATACAAGGTGCGGCAGAAAGATTTTTTACTATACAAAATTTTTATTTCTTTCAAACATCAATGTTATCCCCTTCAAAGTAGTTCCCTTTGGCAGCTATACACCGATGGAGACGTTGTTCCCACTATTCGTAGCAGCGCTGGAAGTCTTCAACCGTGTCAATTTAGGAAAAAGAAAGAGGTGATGGGAATAAGGGGGATGGGGGACCATAGGAATGCCTTTTGAGGTCAAAAATTCTGTTATGGAGAGGGCAGTGTGACATGGGGCGTTGTCATGATGGAGCAACCATTTCTCTGCAATGTCTGGTTTAACGCGAATGACCCTTTTTCTGAGCCTATCAAGGACTGTTTCATACTCGTACACAGTCCCTGTGACTTCTTCCTTTTTCCTAAACTGAGAAATGTCCTCAAAGGCCGTCATTTCGAGACTTTAGAAATCATCCAAAAGACTGTAACGGACATGCTGAAAACCATAACGGTTGAAGACTTCCAGCGCTGCTACGAACAGTGCGAACAACGTCTCCATCGGTGTGTAGCTGCCCAAGGGGATAACATTGATGTTTGAAAGAAATAAAAACTTTGTAAAGTAAAAAATCAGTCTCATTACTTTTCTGCCACACCTCGTATGTATTATTTTCACTTCTTAGTTAATTTAGCCCATAATAGCTTACTTATCGTCTTGTATTCTTTATTTTGCGTATTTACAATCTTTTTCTAATTATTACTCTTTGTTCCAATTCTCTTCTACTATCTAAATTTATGATACGATCCAAATTGGTTATTTCCTCAATGCTACTTTCACGTTTTTCTCATCCCATACAGCACGCATTAATTCAGAAGTGTTTTAGAAATATTTCAAACGTTCTAAACATACCTATAACATTTCTGAAATATTTTAGGTAAATATTTCACTGAAAATGTTTCTGAAACATGTTATAAATGTTACACGAAAAGTTACAAAACGGGTTATGTTGTAAAAGGCCAATGTTTATTGAAAAATGTCTCATTTGTAAGAAGGAGAAGAAGAAAATAGGTTATGTAGTCATTTTTCATTTGCCATTTACTTTTTTGATTGCGCGTTGTGCTGTTGTATGGAAATCATATTATGTCTTTAGAAATTGAGGTAACTTTACTTCTGAAATATGAAGTTTGCAAGTAGATTCGATTTGGTTAATTTCAAATAATGCATTTGAAGGAATTGGTGGAACTTAAGCGATTCGCCTTTATATTTCATGAAATGTTTAGAAATTATTTATTTGTTTGTTTAAGAATCAATTTGTTTATTTTAAATAAACATGTATATTTTTAAATGTCTTTTTTTAGTCTAATAAAAATATTACATATTCATTTTGCATTGATATTCCAGTAATATTTTAGAAACGATCTTACAACGTTTCATAATATTTATGAAACAAAACCATGTAATATTTCTGAAAGATGTCAAATTTTCATTTCAGAAACATTACCGTGAAATATTCAATTTACAGGACATTTTTACGTTTCAGGCACATTTCAGAAATGTTTCGTAATATTTATACAATATTTCAATGTAACATTTTTGCAATATTTCCAAAATTTCTTTGTGCTGTATGGGATGTTCTTGTTGAGCTGTTTTACTTCAGTAAAGTAGAGTGGGTAATACTAGGAATTTGGTTCCCCAGTAAAAATAGTATTTTCCCTCATTCTACTGATGATTTTGTTCAAATAATCTTAAAACCTGTTTTACATGTGATTTCTCTCTGGCAATCAGATTTTTTACTCTTATTTTTATTATTACTTCCTTTATCCTTTTTTTAATTTTTTTGTTTTTTCTATGGCCTGTTAAATTTCCGGTTTTTGCGCCGAAGGTGGTTAAGACTGGTGAAACAGATATTCGCATGCTCTGTAGATAAAATCAAACATTTACAGAGGATTTTGTTAATTTTTCAAATCTATTTCATTTTGTAGAAATTGGTTGTTTTGCAAACAAACCGTTATCAAAATAATTTTTTATGAAGAATTATTATTCTAAAAAAAATACCTTTTTGAATTTGATTTTCATGTTTTCTGCATTTTGCTCTCCTATTTTGGAACCAGACCTGAAACAAATACACATTTCGGTTATCTAATACGTTTCAAATTTTATCATTTAATTATTTTTCCAAATTAGTATTTTTTAAATTGCCATTTACACCACGTGATCAATTCAAATACCGGTTTTGCTGATCACCTCTTGTCTAGCATCCACTTTTTTACCTCGGCGCGAATCTCTTCTAAGAAGGTAATGAAAAATCTAATGTGTCCAACACATGACTTTGCTGTCTTACCTAAAGTTATAGGCTTTTTCTGGTTATTCTGTACAGCTTATTGTATCATCCCTGTAAATATTTAGAGGAAGAACTAAATACATACATTTTTCAAAAATCTTACTCTAAACATTTTTTTATATACAGTGATTAGAAGAGGTATAACAGTGCGCACCAGTCCACTAGTGATAGAGGTGTATCCATCTGTCCAATCACGGCAGGCAAGCAGCTGATTCACGAGAGCTTCTCTTTTTTTCTCAAAGGATCCACGGGTTAACATATTATATAATACAATGTATATTATACTCTTCACAGTTTGATAGACTCCCCTTAATCACCGGATTTTTCAAAATCAATATGATTCATCCCCTTATAAAGCTTGATTTTTCATGAATATTTCAAGTTGATATCATTTTTCGTTTTTGTGTTAGTATTTTTTGTTAAATTTCAACGTCCCTTACCCATCATTTCTATGCAAGGATTAGTCCCGTTTACCCTTATAGAGTTTGATTGTTCCGAAAAATTTATAATTTTTTTTAACTCTCTTTAATATCAGATTTTTTTCGTTCCCTTATAGAACTTAAGTTGATATAATTTTTCGTTTTGGACAAGAAATAGGACATCGGACGGACGGACGCGACAGTTTGTGTACCAGACCCTGTGTGTATGTACAAAACCATTTTTACCACACCAGACTAGAAATCCCGTCGTTGCAATAAACGTACCGATATAGATTTTTGTAAATGGATATGACAGATAACGATCACATCCGAATCGGTAAATAAGCAGAAAAACACTGAAAGCATTCGGAGCCATAAAACACCCCGGGCATTTTTTCCAATAAATCCACCACCTCCCGACATAAATACAAATAAAGTAAAATGGTCAGTTTTGGGGTAGAAACGTTCGATACCATTAGACGTTACAATTAGTGTTTTCTTTAGTAGTTCCAAACGATTTGGCCCGAGTAATTCCACTATTAGCAGATAATTTCCTAATGAATACATATGATGTGTAGGGAATGGAATCCCATCAATTAACTGGTGGATTAAGGACGCTTAGGGTGTATTAAGGGTGATTGATGTTATTGAGAAGAGCCTGGTTATCGATGAATCGGTCACTCTTCAGCACGACTGCAGCCCGAGAAGCACTTTATAAATTGGTTGTTTTAATGTTATTGAATAAGAGTGTTTTTATCAATTCCTAAAAAGGTAGATACTGTGTTAAAAAAAATTTCAAAATGAACAAAAATAGTATTTCAAGAGGAGTATTTACTTGGCTTTAGAACAGAGCATGTAAGAGTTCTATAGTACCCCACTTTTAAAGTTTATTTTTGACTTATTCTAAAAGAAAACACTTTTTCAAAATTTAAATCTGTTTTTTCTAAAAAACAAAACTTGACTTTCACCCATTTTCTCAATTTTTTTTAGAAAAAACTAAATTGAATTTTTAAAAAGTGGTTCCAGAGGAGCATAGATTTAACCTTTATCTACACGTAAATATTTTTTTCTTTTAAAAATAGTCAAAAATAAACTTAAAAAGTGGAATTTTACGAAACCCTTACATTGCAAGATTTTTCGCCTAGAAAGTGGCGCCTCTGTTAGATTTTTAAGAAATTAATATTTTGGAATGAAAACAATTTATTATTATTATTTTACTAATGTAATGTACGAGGGATAAATAAATTTTACGTTACTTACGTTAATTTCTACACCTTATTGTTTTACTTAAATCATTTATGTAATACTAAGATCGACATACATAATATGCAAGGGTTCATAATACACCAATTTTATTTTACGGATTATTTTTTATTTTTATTACAAGAAAAATTATGTAACTACAGGTAAAGGTTCAACCCGTACCCCTCTTTCTTTCTTTCTTTCTTTCTTTCTTTTGAAGAAAATCTAAAAATATGTCTTTCTAACGAAAAGAAATACAAATAAAAATGCTGGAAGGGAACAATACATTTAATTTTTACCTAGAAGCATGTATTTTTCTTACAATAAAAAAAATACATTAAAATCTTTTTCGTCTAGAGGGTGACAACAACAAAATGTATATCCTTTTATTTTTTGCTAAAGTCACCCAATATGGCATAGACAATAAATCCAGAGCAAAATAAGATTTGAAAATTTATTTGCAAGAAAAAATTTTTAAATGTGGACTTTTTATTGCTGCTAGTCCGGATGGAATTTAAAACAAAAAACAAAACTCTATGATAGAGTTAAAATGTCCATATGGAGCTAGAGTGCTGCCCGTAGTAAAAGGAATATGCAGTAAAGAAACTTTTTAGGAAAAGGACAATAAGGAAAGCTACAACTAATTGTTATTTTCAAATTCAGAGCTAACTGCACATTACACAATGGATATTTACATTTTGTGCGTTTAGACTCCTCGAGGAATAAAAGTGGCGAAAATTGGTATCCGAGTATTCAGGATCGGTTTAATTGAAAATGGCTCGCACGACAGTATTTGCAAAATATCCGCAACAAATTTCGTGATAATATTCCAGGTGAGATATTGTTTTGTACCATTATTTTGATGAAATTTATTATTGTTAAAATATAATAATATTAAGTAAAAATTAAAATTAAATGACAAATGAAAATGTTTGCACAGAAACTTCAAATTTTCGGAACTCTTTTTACTTGGCTATCTCCTATCCAGTGAAAATTACAGTTAGTGGTAGCAAGTTCTTTACCTACTATATTAATAAATACAGTTTTTCTTATCATTACAGGTAATTCTAAAAAAAAAAAAACAAATTTTTAAAAATAAAATAAAAATATTTAATAAAACTCGAATTTTCATTTGAGATTCTTTTTAACGATCCTCTTCAAGTTTCTCTTTTCCAATATTTTATAGTTAGCTGTAAATTCAGTTATGTGAAACCTGGTCTCCCGAAAATCGAAAATTTTAGTTTTAAAGTCGCACGTGTTTGACAATTCAGTAACTTTTTTTGACATCCCAAATTTTAAACAACTTTTAAAAATGTTCGTTCGATGTCACGTTTTTTGTTCGCAAGATAAGTCAAAACCGAAAAACGATATCAACTTAAAATTTTCAGGAAAAATCAAGCTCTATGAGAGGATGAAGCCTATTAATTCTCAGTGCCGTCAAGAGCCAGGTGGGGCACCGGGACAATTTTATAAAAAAAATTAAGTCTAAAAATAACTCAAAATAAAAAAAGTCCTCATCTTGTATTTTACATTATTTTACATAAACCAGCGCTCCTCTCTTTTGTGACGAACTTGTAAAAAATAAAACGTCCTCACATAAAGCTGCCGGGCCAACACTTGTGTCCGGGCCCCGGGAATTTGTCATTTGTCATTTGTCATTTGTCATTTGTCATTTGTCATTTGTCATTTGTCATTTGTCATTTGTCATTTGTCATTTGTCATTTGTCATTTGTCATTTGTCATTTGTCATTTGTCATTTGTCATTTGTCATTTGTCATTTGTCATTTGTCATTTGTAATTTGTCATTTGTCATTTGTCATTTGTCATTTGTCATTTGTCATTTGTCATTTGTCATTTGTCATTTGTCATTTGTCATTTGTCATTTGTCATTTGTCATTTGTCATTTGTCATTTGTCATTTGTCATTTGTCATTTGTCATTTGTCATTTGTCATTTGTCATTTGTCATTTGTCATTTGTCATTTGTCATTTGTCATTTGTCATTTGTCATTTGTCATTTGTCATTTGTCATTTGTCATTTGTCATTTGTCATTTGTCATTTGTCATTTGTCATTTGTCATTTTTGTCCCGGCTACCCCCTCTCGCCAGCCCTGTCTGAAGAAATCCGTTTCAAAATGGAAGGTTAAGAGAGGTGTGTAGAGTATAACATAGAATGCAAGTATGATATAAATCTTCATTCTAGTTATTAAAGTATAAAAAATTTGTTTTTAAATTTCTATTGGAAACTCTATTTCTGTGATTTAAAACTCACTTACTTGCACTCTCGCTTCGCTCAGCCCTAGCCTTTGGCTCAACTCTTCCCTCATGAAAGCATCCGGGTAATGAGTTTCATCGAAAAGTCGCTCTAATTCGTTTAACTGTTCCAAAGTGAAGTTAGTCCGCGATCTCCTTTGCTTCGTTGTTGATTTTACGGATACTGAATGGTTCAATGTCGAGCTGTCCCGGGAAATTGTCAGTTCTTCGAGGTTTTCGTCTTGGTCGCTAACTATAACTGTAACAAAAATAGTTACAAAGTCTGTATCAATCAGAGATCTGGACTGAAGTGCGATATGAAAACTTTTTATCAATCAAATAGATATAATAATTTTAAAAAACACACCAAAAATGAAGAGTTTGATAATTTCTCCTAATCCCGCCATCAGATCTTGACCAAATTTATATGGGACCATGGGCGCCGCCACACGAGGGAAAGGGGATCATTAACTAAAATAATATTTAAATAGAATGCAGTGTTATTGGAGACACAGTCATACGATTCCAGGAAATAATGGTCACATTTCGGGTAAAACATGT
The DNA here is from genome assembly GCA_927349885.1 of Psylliodes chrysocephalus. Taxonomy (NCBI): domain Eukaryota; kingdom Metazoa; phylum Arthropoda; class Insecta; order Coleoptera; family Chrysomelidae; genus Psylliodes; species Psylliodes chrysocephalus. The sequence continues at coordinate 30,312,576 of OV651826.1, read as the reverse complement.
TTTACAATAAATATTATAAATGAATGTGTAAAAAGAATGGGGTTCGGATTTTCTTCGTCAAATTTTAAAAGATCTTTATTTACTTTGATAAGAACGAAGTATTGTTAAGGACCCAATTTAATAATAAGTATATGCCTCTGCGATTCTTACGCGCAAGTTACTATTCCCGAACTTATCAACAAAACAAAATATGTGTCGATGAAGCAAGTTATATCTTTGCCTTAAAAAAAGTTGTTGCTTTCAGACTTTTATAAAATAAAGTTAATTAATTTTAAGTTTTGTGAAAAGATATTGTTGAAAGCTTATTTTTGAAATAATAATTGTATTTTTCTGTTTATTAGAACCAGTTTTTTAAATTATCCAGCCAATTTTTATTTTTCTCACAGAGAGTGATTAATCAACAAAAACATTTTGGTCCTTCGAGCCAGATTTTAATTTCTAAACTTCGAGAATAGCTGGTCCACGCCACAAATTAGCGAGACTTGCATTACTGGAGCTTGAAAAGCAACTATCTTGTAAGTTCGTTCCTTTTATTTTTTTGATAATAGTTTTAAACTATTTTAATCATGTGCTTTTTTTACCGGTCATTCGGTAGATAAACTATGCTGGAAAAATTTCCTAAATTAAATGTTAAAAGAGGGCGATCATTTTTTTATCGTGAAAAAATCACCCTCTGAGATTATTTCAGATCTACACTAAATCTTAACTAAATTGTATATAATTTCACTAAATTAGATGTAATAATTTTCAATAAATTTAAATACTTTTTATGTTAAATTGGATATCAAGTATTTTTTACGAAATGTGGCAACAGCTAGCATTTTTTAGGCGGAGCATATTACGTTGTTTATTATGAGCTTACACAGCAGCTTACTACTGTTCAATCTATAATAAATCACATTATATTATTTAGATAATATAACTTATCCCCGTTCTAGTGGTACGACAATGCAATTTATTTAACACTGCTGCGACTAACAAATGTGTAGGGCCCTCAGATCCTTCAGTCCTCCAGTATATCCCCTCCCTTACCTCACACCACACGTTTTTCCACTCCTGGCCTACAAGTGGACTGATTTTATTGTTGACATCACATATATTCTATTTTATGAATTAATAGTTATATCTCTGGTATTTAGGTAATCAAAAAAGGTCCCCCTTGAATGAAAATACCTAATAAAAACTGTCCGTTTAGTTTGAGTAACTGGACCATTTTAAAAGCAACCAATCATTATCGTTCAATATCGGTGAAAAAGGGTTTTTGTTTGGTGGTTTTAATTTTAAATTATTATAATGCTTATTTAATTTATTTACTATTTAATAATTATGTTTCATGTTTTTACAATTTCTGTATCGATTGAAGTCCTGGATAGAAATTTTTACCGATTTTTTAAACTTTAAAAGTTTAAAGTGTATGAAATTACTTTCATATGATTTTTATTTCGTCTCACATAGCATGAAAACGGTCCTGCCAGCCAATAATTCCGTCCCTAATGTAATAAAGTTTTTCCAGCAAAAATTGAAAACAAGGTCCAAATTGGATTTCCCTTTGTTTAGTTAGATTTGATTGAATATAAAACATAAAACGCCCATTTTAGTAATTTAAATCATGTCGGCATCGAGATTGCTCCTCCCTTAGCCCCCAACGCCGTTCTCCCTAGTTATCACTCCCTCTTTACGTCCCTGTTTACAACGTTTTAAAGGATTGCACACGAGCTGAGTTTGGAGCGAAACTCTACCTATTCCCCAATTCCAACTAAATAAATCCTCACTTTAAGTTGTTTACCCCAAATTTTATTAATACCAATTACCTGAACTACCTTTGAAGTAGCGATAAGTTTATTTATTTATGATCGTTTCAAAATTAGGGCATTTACGTTTGAGGTGAAATTGGTTTAAACATCAACTGAATTGAAATTATCCTAATCCCATTTTAATTATAAATTATTAAAAATATTATCTACAGACAGTTCGACGTTCCCTTTCCAGTGTTTTGTACCGGGACCTCACCATGGCTATCGGCGGCCCTGGTTATTGACACACAATGACTATACCTCCAATTTAAAAACATTAATTATCATCATATGATTATGATATGATTAGTATCAGAGACAACAGAGACGTGTAACTTAATAGGAAAATTTGTTCGGTGGTCCATTTAAATTACATATATGACTTTCTTTCTTTTACATTGATCTTTACATATATGTATCTCTCTCTAATAAAACTAACACCAGTTCTAGAGGTCGCTGATGTTGCTGGTTTTTTGACGTCGACGTGTGACGTATATATTAGAATTGACAATGTTATGAATGTTGTTATGAACGTGTGCATTTTATTAAAATTAACTTAATTTGGGCCCCGTTCATATTTCCTTGTATCCTACCTCTCTTTTATATAATAAAAAAGTTCTTTGTATAAGAACATTATATTATCTGTCTTGCTGTACCTTTTTTTATGGAAAGCCTGAATTGAGATACACTACAAATTATTTGCAATAAATATGAAAAGAAGTATACATTTTTAAATAATTTGACATTTAAGAGCCATTCACACATTACAGTTGGCATGTTAATACTTGACAGGCACAGCCAAGCATTATTCTGATTTTTGCCTAATAAAATGTCCTGTTAATTATTCTATGGGGTTGCGACAGAGAGCCAGTAAATTTGATGAAGGTGTTTTTGTGGCTAGGGGCGAAATAGTAGTACGCTTAAGTTAGCACCACCATAAAAAAGTCATTTTTAAGAAACTGCTTGTATAATTTTTCATAAATTGGCAGGCTTAGCGACTAATAAATAAAAATGGCTATGGTTGCAAGTATGAAGGTCGTAACCCGCCTTAGAAATTTCACCTTTACTATCAACAGCTGTTGTTTAACAGGTCGTTAGAGAATGTTTGCAATTTATGGAATGTTAGGAATGTTGACTTTAGAAATAATTGGAATTCCTAAAATTGTCACATAAGAAATGTATAGGAGGATTTTAAGAAAATTGATATTAATTAGGATGAACCGAAAATTCTGAAAATCAATAGGGTTCTAAGTTACAAGTAATTATTCAAGTAAATTAAAACCGCAAGTCAATCTTTCGTTCTAGAGTTATCATGCCGGCATACATACGCACAGACGACCAGACGAAAATTTTTTTTCGTTTGCACGAATGTAATACTGAGGCTCCATAGGAAGGGCCTCATTAATAAGGTGCTCTGTATTAATAATAGCAGCGAATTATTTTTAGGATCTAATAAAATTACCAATCACTTCGCAAATCGAGAAAACTTTTTGAAGACCGGCCCTGCTGAGAGCACAATTTAACTTGTCAAAATAACGAGCAGTCATTGTTAGGAACTTTATTGAATTAACATTGATTTCTGTCAAATTGATTTCCTCTTTTCCGGCTATATCTGATTTGGAGTAGCATGTGATATCCCTTACGATTTAGTGTTTGTTACACGGTCATCTCTCACATCTTATGAAATATGAAAAAATAAACTGGGGCAAGTCAAACCAGAGACTGGAAATCTTTAGAAAAAAGAGGTATAAATAAATATGAGTGTCTTTGATATTCTAAAAAATATTTCGGGCTAAAATACATTAAAGCATTACCGTGAAAATACACTTATTGTTGAAATAAAAATTGTCCTAGTCCCATTAATTTAACATTCTTATTAAGCAGTGGCAATAAAGACATCTTTGACTTATTGGTTAATTTTTTACGTTCAATTAAATTAAACCTATAACTCTAAATTTTATTTTTTATTCCTTTTCTTTTGTTACTATGCACCTGTGGCAAATGGAAACCATCCAATGCCAACAACCACACAAAAAAACACTTGTTTGTTTGTTAATATGTAAAGTATTTTAATTACAACTATTTTCTCTAAATTAAGCGTTGAATTATATAAACAGTGATGCCAATTCATATTCAAATATCGATAGAGTTCTGTATTCTTTTTTGTATAAACAATTGTTTCAAAAATAAGGGCGAAGCGTTCTAAAAACAAACACCTACAATTTTAAAAACAATAATAAAGGGATTGATTCGAGGATACTATACATTTGTTTTTGTACATAATTTTTTGTTGTTTTCAAAACCTACGATCTACAAAAATTGGATAAAATATTTTTACAAGCCAAATAGTTTGTGCAACAAGAATGGATAGGCCCGTATGATGATCAAAGTACTTAATCGTCTGAGTTTAATGCGGACAAACCACTTGAATTGAATAGTATATTTTTTCTGCAAATCACTAAAGAAAATGTACATTTTTAAAAAAGCAATTTAGATGAAATAACTATTTTAAAAATAATTAAAACAAAAATTTGAATTTTGAATTTTTCCAATTTATAAAATAAACTAGAAAAAAGCCTGCAAATCAATTCTGAATATAGGATTTTTCACAAAAAAACTCATTACTTATACTTTCGCGGCAACAACTTACAATTTATTTCCCTTTAATTAACATATTTATAATTGAATTGGTTTTAGATAATTTTATTACAATTTACCGATATTTATGGTTTCTTTATTACTATTAATGATGCATATCTAAGTTGCCATTATTTATCAATTCTTTGTAAGCATCATTAATGTTTAATGATATTTTATCCTAAAAACAACAGCAACAAAACAATGACAATTAGTTTGACAGAAATGTCAGTACTCGTGCGTCGTTGATGCCATGCGGAAGTACTATGGACCAGCGAGTATTTCTTTGGAACCTTGAGCAGATCTTGTTGTTGCTCGGTTATAACACCATGTCTTGCTTTTTCGGTACCTCTATATGCACCCATAAAATCTTCAAATACAGTTGGTTTAATGCATCTTTAAAGTTTCAAAGACAGTTTAGCAGTCTTCGTCCCAGCAGAACTGTCTTGCTTCTTCTGTAAGTCACGTTAATGGCTTAGCAATATCTGCAAACCTCCTGATGAATCTTCTATAGTACATATAGAGCCCAGTTGGTTTTGGCCACTGTTTGATAGAAGCGATTGTCTCCTTATCTACAGCCACGCCATTCTTACTATATGACTTCATTTCTTGGTGCTTAGCATCAATCAGGCAGCTTGAAGTTTTTTAAAAACATCTTTTAAGTTCTTTAGAAGCTCATCAAATGTCTTCCTCAAGATTGTCTCTATATGGATGTAGGAATACCTCTTCGGCACCAACTTTGATGACTATGTTCTTAAAATCCAACTGGAAGACATTACATACATTCCTAGTATAACATCTTCGGTATCAGCGACATTAACATTATAAGTGAACTTTTCCGTGCCAATTCTTAATTGAACATGGATTTTACCATGGAATAATATTTTCACCAGTGAGTTTCTGCGGTTATTTATTGTTTTTGGTAGTATAATGGTCCCTTTTCCTCCAGTATCTACCAACAGTGTATACTTTTTACCTTTTACTTCGCTGTCCACGTATACACTATCATCACGGCATTTCAAAGAGGCTATCAGTATGACAGAGGTTTTGAATCGGTTTTGGGTCGAAGCTGCACCCTCTAGGCTGATCCACTCTAGTTTTTCTGCGACTTGTCCCAGTTCACTGCAATTCCAGCACCTAGTCTTCATCTTCAAATTTTTGTCAGTGCAGCTCTTCATCTGTCACGTCTTCTTTTACATTCCTCACTTTACTGTATCCATCAGAAGCCTGCGTAGCTGCCTCATACTCAAAAACAGAGGACAAGACATCGACCAATGTTTTGTGACTGGTTAAAAAGAGTGTTTTCTGCATTTTATAGTTATGGAGTCCATCAACAAACATTTCATCATGTTTTCTGGAGCAAATCGCATCAACATGGCAATATTCGTATTCTTAAGGGTCCCATCTCGTTTCTGTTTGCGATTCTTTAACTGTGATTGGTAGAATACTCCAAGTGCTCATGGCCATATCGCATGTTTAGTCTCTTTTTTAAATTGTTTAAAATCGTCCGTTTTTTCCACAAGTATAGTCTGAAGAACATCGAAGAGATGGTCAGATTTACCTAACTTTTTTAGCCATTTTTATTCACTATTTATTTAAAATATTCCACTTCTAACACCAATATGACATTCATTTATTTTAAACAATTTAATTATTTGGAATTTATATTCACTAAATACACCAACTTATTTTATAACTAATTTATTTGTAATTAAAAAAATCTCGATACTCTGAACGTTCTCGAAACCCTTCCTCTATAAGTCAACCCACGCGCAAAGAACTTCTCGAAGCTTCGGGGCGGGCAGCGAAAGCGATAAGCGTAAACAAAGATCAGGACAGAACTGGTTGAAAATGGCTCGCACGACAGTATCAAGGTCCAAATTAATAAATTGCTTTTATATATCTACAAAATTGTTTTTAAATTATTTACAAATGCCAATGTTTCCATATTTTAATAATAGGTACACATTTTATCTTAAAGTACTCGTCTCATTCTTCACCTCATGTTTAGTGTGTACACAATTCCCAGTCTTTTTACATACAGTGTGTTCCATAAAGTTGGATTCATATGGGAATTTATTGTAATATGATTGGAAAAAACTTAAAATTTAATAACCTGTAACCTGTAAAATAATCTGTGAAATTCGGTATTTTTTTTTTTGAAAAATCGTTAAAAAAAATTTCAATGCGAATTTGACAGAAAACTGATATCAGTAGCCAAATTTCATATGGGCTATTTTAAGTTTTTAAATAAGCAGAGGTGATTGCCCTACGACGTTTCTTTTCAATCGTAATATTAAAAAAACCCATATGTATCCAACTTTACGGCACACACTGTATAATTAAGTGAACTTTAGGTTTCCTAGTTCGGAGGTGAAAACTTATAAAAGAAACTTCACAGTCGCCTGGGGTTTGACTAAAAAATGAATGAATAATATATGTAGAGTAGAATTACTGTAGATTTTTATTATGATATATTTTTATTAACACCTTGTATTAAAAAGCAGCGCTACTAAAACACCCCAGCTAACAAATATCCCAAACGACGTCAAGCGCGATTAAGCACCCATCACTCTTCCAGGAGATACTCCATTTCTGTTTCGCACATTTGTATCTTCATTAAATTAATAGAATTAGATTAATCTATTTCTCAATAGTTTTATTACTCCGGGGAGAGAAGGCATTAAATTCCGCTGTTGTCTGAGATAATTCCTCTCAAGGGAGATTTTACCATTTTACCCGCACACCCCTTTGCACCGCCGCGCAGCGCCGTTGCCCTTTTTTCCCTCTTTAATCCACACCTCCAGACAAATTTGCTACTCAACAAGCCCGATTCAACGTGAATTCAATAAAATCACTTAATTGAAACGTTTAGTTACCCCAACAATTGGAGTAACTTTCAATAACGAAACAACTGTTCAATAAAGTGACATAGAAAATAGAACAAAATGTGAAGCATTTTTTATTTTTCTGAATATCAGTAATAATAAGTACGTCCAGAATATTTACTCTGTTGTAATAATAACATACATAGTATGTACATAGTAGGAACGTTTATCTTCAACTTCTGTTTGTAAACTTAACTTCTTTCGATAAAATCGCGCTGTTTATACAAAATTGCTGCGCACCGCACTATTCTCGAATAATTCCAGGTATTTCTCAAACGTACTAAATGAGTTTTGGTAGCTTTCTAGCAGTTTCTTCACCGATTGCCTCGTATTCTCTGCAGATCATCTACAGAGTGTCTCAGTCGATAGGCGAAAACGGAACATAGGCAGATAAATAGGTTTTTTTTGATTGAATATTTTTTAGTCAGAAGAAAACACACACATGACCGGATTGTAACATATCAGTTATTGGGCTACAACTGCGCTATTGAGTCAATCAATCTGTTTATACAGAGTAGACCACCATATCTCAGGAACTGGATGTGGGAAACTTTAAAATTTGGGAACTTGCTAGATGTCTCAGGGCCTATTTAGCTGAAATATTTGCATATATTGAACACTTTCAATTCTACCGGGAATAGACTTTAAGTCGCTTATTTTAAATACGACACCCTATATATTATTGTCATGAAATTCCTAAGCCGACCCTGTCTAAAGCATCGACCTTCACGTCTGTGGCACCCGACGCATGTTCGAAACGACAGAATATTTTAGGAATGCCGCTGACGCACGAGAAACGGTCAGGACGGGCGATGCGCGCCGTTGAATCAGAGATGGAATTTTCGGGAACGTCTAGAGACTTCTCGTAGCAGAGTTGGACTTGGTATAAATAGCCCGGCTCATCGGCGCACAGTTTAGTTTTATAGAGTATTAGACTGAACACATAAATTGTAATAAATAAATTAAAATTGTTAGTTAGTGTAAGTATTATATAAATTAAATAATACGTCTAAAATAAATTGTAAATAGTGTGTTTTAAATAAATAAACTATAAATAAATTAGATTATCGTCACATTATTCCATTTATGGATTCTACTCAATATTCTAGGCAGATTTTACACATCATGTCCTATACCTAAGTCCAAGAGTTTTTGGCATAAAGACTTAAATATCTTTTCAAAACCTTAGAAATAGTTTGGCAAGAATTAAAATAATTCCAAGTTGCCTAAAACACCTTCCCCAAATTTGTCACTAGGATCTTTAATATAATATGTTAGTTTGTCTATTTGTTTTAAAGTCATCTTATTCTTTTTACAATTTGTTTTCAATATGTTATTCTAAATATAATTTATTATTTTATAAGCTATTAGGGACACTGACAAAAGATATACCTATTTTTTCTTAGTTTAGTCACCTTGTATAAGGATAATTGCCGTTGTAGAAGGTTTTCGTCCTTATTAATTATCAAAGAAGCCACTCGTAAAGCAGATGTGATTAATAGCGCCTCCTTAAACAGGAATAAATCTGGACTAAGAATAATGTACCCCATAGACAGCAATTAACTAATTATTTTCTCTCAAACATTTTGTGCAACTTCGTTAAGTGTAATTGAAAACATCTTAATGTCAAGGTACTCTAATTAAGAAAAGTAATTAATTATTTAAAGACAAAAGCCCAGCAGTCAAATTAACAGCTCGTAAAACGAAAAGAAAGGGGGGAATTAGGCAGGGTTGGCTCTTTATGATTCAAAAAAATTTTTTTTATCATTAATTTCTTAATAGTTTTAAAAATATTTGTATGCAGAGATGTGACCAAAAATGTAAGGTAAATGGGATCCAAAAATTAGATCAGTTCAGTTGTGGTGTGGGTCCAGCAATTACTCTTCACTATTATCACTAAATCATACAGGAAAATGATTAACTGTCAGTCTAACATTAGATGATGATACAGTGTTGTAACGTATAAACTGGCATCGCTGATATTATTCGTTTCCTACGCGCTCTAATGCTAACTATTTCTGTAGTTTTCACACGCACCTGTTCCAAACATACTGGAAAATGTTCGATAGCCGATACTGTATTTGTTAAAGTTATTCTAGTTTGTATAATTATTTTAGTTTGCCATTAGTGACCATTTCGGTACTAACGTTATTTTTACTTGTAGAGGTTACTATAAAGAAACCAAAGAAACGATGCTACATAACATTAAAAGGCCTTAAATCTAAGTTAAGAAAAAAGGGTGATAAAAGATAGTTTGAAAGCAATATAATCGTTCTATAATATAAGCGCAGACGTGACTGGACCGGCAACGGTCTAGTTGGGTGACCGATCTGGTAGAGTTCGGGGCCGATCTAGACGGTGGAAGGATGAGTAGATTGCATCAATTGAATAAATAGAAAGGAGTAGGGTATCCAAATCGAGATAGAATAGCCCCGTAAGGCTGCACTTGCGCCATTCGAATCCCAGAGTAGGGAATATTGGCTGAAACTCAAGCCTAATTCTCTAAGTCCCTCAAGGAGGAGCAGAGGGATGCCTAAGAGTGTTAAAATAAATGTTCTAATGTTTTAATTGTTACCTGTGTTCAGCTATACATATTTTATTTTTTTGTAGTGCCACTGCTTTCTAGCACATAATAATCTGGTGGGCTTTTTTATTTTTATATTTGGTATTTATATTTGGTATATTTATCTATTATTATTATTGCTCGTATTTTTATTTTGCAATTTAAAAAATAATAAAACTGGGCTAAATATTATTTTTCAAGTTTTACTATTTTATTTTAGAAATAAACCTATATATCTGTGGAAAAACATTATTGTTGTTTAGAAATAGTTACCATATAGATGAAATTTAATAATTGGGACATAAATTGACAAATAGAAACATGTAACTAGATCATTGCTAACAAAAAAAAGTAAGTCTAATAGGAAAAGTAAAAAGAGGATACAAATTTTACAGCTTCTAGGAATAATCTGAAACAGATGATAAGTTACAAGTGCTAAGAAGTTAGAATACAAGCAAATGAAATGTTGGAGTGTAATTAAATCAGTTACAAGAATTGTCAAAATCAGAAACAATAAAATAAGAGAGGAACTGAATATTGAATCAAAGTAAATGTAATATACTGTGCTTCTCAAACGTCTTATCCCCTCTCTTTTCTTTTGTACGTCTAAGGACCGATGAAATTTGGAGGGTGAAAATAAACTTCTCTGTTAATGGTAAAAGGTGACGTAATAATCATTGATGACGTCACAAGGCGACTGGAACCAATAATATTAAATGGAACCTTATGGCAAGTTACATCTCGTTTGAAAGGTATTTATAATACAGATTCAGTCATACTAATTATGTTTAGATTTACAATTTAAATTAATAAAGTTTCAAGATCCAGATCTTATAATAATTGTTTAAAATGTGCTTCATCTACTTCCTGGCAATAAAACATCCTATTATTAAACTCTTGTCTGACTCGTTCAAATGTGTCCATTCTTTAACAATTCGTTGTTTTAAAAAGTCAAAACTATCAGGATCTGTAACGTAAACCTTTGATTTAAGGTATTCCCACAGAAAAAATCTAAAGGTGTTAGGTCCTGGACCATCCTTGGACCATCTACCAGGGTATTCATCATCTAGATAACGTCTTACTTCGAAGTAATAGTGTGCAGCAGCACTATCTTGTTGGAACGTTAATTCCAAGTTACCAAATTCATCTAGATTATCTTCCAGAATTTTAAGAATTAACGGTTCAATTGCGTTTTCTGACATCTTTAGATACACTTCACCGGTTAAGTTAGCATTTAAAAAAAATAGGTCCGACTCTGTGGTTTACCAAAATACCTTCCCAGACATTTACTTTTGAGGGAAACTGTGTATGTTTTTCAAGAAACATGTGAGGATTTATGTCACTCCAATACCTGGCATTTCTATTAAGGAACAAAGTACTTCCGTTACTAAAACAAATTCTTTTATATAGTCTGGCTGTTGGGCAAACGAGGTGTCACTTGCTATAAGGTCCTATTGCCTTGTGACGTCATCGATGACTATTACGTCTCCTGTTATCACCAATAGAAGCTTACAATAGTTTCAAATTTCATCAGACCAAGTATCAACGTTCAAAAAGAAAAAAGGGGGAAGGTAACTTTTGGTAAACGCTGTATAAAGCAGGGGCTTATGAAATTGAGCCAGATGAAAGCCCTTAAAAACTGGAATAGAGAGGCGTTGGGAAAAATGAATATGAATTGGCAAGAAGCCGTTAATCTATCAAAATATTATACCAAGCCATGTCTTTAGAGGTGTTACAATAGACAATATTTTTTAGTTAATAATAGTTTCAAGATGAGTAAGAGAAGAAGTAAATTTAAAATGTCAACCTTCCTAGAACATTGTGGTTAAGTGGACTGCATTATGGCTGCAGAGTGTCATCATCTATAGAGCTGTTGATGGAGTCGGAAATGGCTGTAAGTAGATAATTGATATGTAATAGAAATAGTATTGGAAGTAAATCTGACCCTGAGATATATAAGCATTAACACCGACAGATATTGAACGGTCTGATACAAAACTTTCGGTATATCTATAGAATCTTTGGTATGAAATAAAAAACTGGAACAGAGAGGCGTTGGGAAAAATGAATTTAAATTGGTAAGAAGCCGTTAATATAGCAAAATATTACACCAAGTCATGTCTTTAGAGGTGTTACAATAGACAATATTTTTAGTTTGTAATAGTTTTAAGATCAATAAGAGAAGAAGTAATTTTCGGATGTCAACCTTCCTAGAACATTCTGGTTAAGTGGCTGCAGAGTGTCATCATCTATAGAGCTGTGGATGGAGTCGGAAGTGGTAATAAGTAGATAATTGATATGTAATAGAAATAGTGTTAGAGCTGAATCTGACCTTGAGATACATAGGCATCAACACCGACAGATATTGATACAAAACTTTCGGCATATCTATGGTATGAAAAATGTTTGTTTAAAAGAGCGACATACCAAACCTGATCGAAAGTTTTACTAATACCAAGAGCAAGATTTGTGCGTAGAAGTAGATTGACTTGCTCCAGATGTAGGAGACAAAAAGATCGTCAGCTATTGATCTATATATTGACAAAAACACCACATTGTCTATCATAGCTACCTATAGATATGTAATTGAAGTAAATAATTTTTAGTACTAGAACACAAACCGTTTTGCGGTTGTCTGGAAATATTTCAAAAAAAGTTGAAAGGACATGTGAAAAGAGGAGCAACCTTTAATTTACATCTTTTAAGAACTATCTAGACCTAAGGTTTTCTTGTTAAAATTTGACAAATTCATTTTAAATGATCTATATCAATGGGGATTTTACCTAGAGTGGATTGGTTTTTTTAATTTTGGCAGATACTTACAGATTTTGTGTTCACTTTGTTCAGAAACATTATTGTCCTTATTGCAGTCTTTCTTGTCGTATATTTTTTCACATTTATCCGAACACGTATCAGAATCTTTATTATCGCTATCGAGATTGTTCACATTATTTTTGCACCACTTTGTAGTTTTTTCAACTTCACAGTTGGTGTCAGAATTTTTATTGCACTTATCGTCGGAGTCGTAAACACTTTTCGAATTCCTCGACGGATTTAGACGAAGATCTACACCGATGTTGATGTTATCTGATTTTTCTATGTCTGAAATTAGCCAGTTTATCGGTTTTTTAATATCGTCACTAGTAATAAACTCTTTTTCAGTTTTTATTAAAGGACTTATAGAAGATATTTTCACTTCGTAACTTATGTGATCGGTCAGAGAGGGGTTGTTGTTGTTTTCGAACGACTTAGATACGAATTGTGTTAATTTCTCCATGATTATGAAGGAAAATCTGAAGTATGTTTTGAAACAGTCATATGGAACTGGAATCACCATTTGAAATTCGGAATAGCGAGTTGCCTTGGCAACCCTACATCCCTGCGAGGGATGCGGTTAGACGAGTTACCACCCTTAGCATTCGTTTTATGGCCTTCCATTGGTTGATGTCTAATAGGGGGTGGTGCTGAACATTAAATTCTGTTTGTGCTATTCTCAGATATTTATTGCTCAGTTACTAAGTGGCTGTAGTTTTTATTACTTGTTTTTCGCACTGTCGTAATTATGCAGATCCCTTCCTTTAGACTGAAGCATGCAGTTGTTCGAGAATATTGAATATTATTATCGAGTGTAGAGATATTAGAGGGTTCCAGCTATTAAGAAATGATACTTTGTGGTTTATTATCGTTTACACTCCAATGCACACTCATTTGTAGGAGTAAATTATCATTTAATTATATTTTTACTTTTTCACTACATAATTGTTAAATGAATTGAAAAATTTACGATGGATACCAAGTAATTAAAAATAATGTGACTGTAGATATAGGAATAAAATAAAAACAGTTATAAAAAAAGATAATTGAGGATGTATCTGATCTCCTGTAATTTTATTATTGTTGAGAATATTGTGTACATTTTTTAAAATGGTTTATGGAAGATTAATGGTTACTGCACTTATATCTATTTTAGCTTTTGGCATTTCTCATTAATTAATTACAATGCACAACAGCATTTCTGATGATTGAGTTATATTACATGACACTAGCTTAATTTTTAATCTAAATTTCTGTATTAGCACATGGCCGTTTCATAGTAAAACACAATTTGTTTAAAGTTAATCATATTTTATTTAGTTCTTAAGGTGAAAAAAACTTTTTTTTATAAGACTTTCTTGCAGAGGTTGAACCCATAGAACTGTTCTGAATGCTCCAACAATAGTCAGCCATCATGAGTGCGTTCCAGTATCCTTGATACGGTTCCTCCATCGTACGAAGGTCCTGGTGGAATCGCTCGCCCTGTTCTTCACTTAGATCCCCAAGATTAGCGGGAAAATAATCTAGGTGGTTGTGAAGAAAATGCAACTTGATGCTCATGTTATATCCAAGGGTTTGAAAGTGACTCATTAGTTGTTTAACGTGCTGAGAATAGTTAGAACTTTTTATATTTCCCAAAAATTTTGAACAAGTCAAACAAACTCATTTCTTGCGTTTTTCTCAATTTCTGTCATAGTGTCCGTAAATTTTGTGTCTTTTATTTATGATCTTATCTGTGGCCCATCGAAAATGCCCGCTTTTATCTTTTTTACACTCAGTTTCGGGAATTTTTTTGATAGAAATAGAAAACAATTTCCAGTATATGCAACGGAGGCAAAATTATACGATCTCTTGACACTAAAGGTGGGTTTATTAAGTTTTGTTGTCCTGGAACTAGATCTATCCGAGTAGGCCAATCCTTTTTAACCCAATGTTGATTTTTAGCTCTACTTTCCCACAAGCAAAGAAACAAAAATACTTTTTGTAACCACCTTGCTGGCCTAATATAAAGTTGACCATTTTTAAATCAACATCGTTATTTTCCATATATTTAATTTTGTCCAAAACCAGAGCAATAGTTGTATATTCTTCTTTTACTTTTGTAGAATATGCAATAGACAACGACCCTAATTTATTCCCATTGTGTAAGAGAACACATTTTAGACTCCGTTTTGACGAGTCTATGAATAAACGCCACTCACTAGAAATATAATTTTGTAATCCCATTGCAGCCATCAATCCAGGTACATCTTTACAAAATACGAAATTCTCTTCTTTAGCAAAATATTTGAGGAAATTCTGTTCTCTTGTGCGGTAATAAGAAATTTTAGTTTGTTTCGTTACCTACCAATTTTTTTTCTTTTAGCCTTGAAGCCAAAATTTCTGAAGCTGACTTTGACAGTCCCAGATCTCTAATTAAGTCGTTTCAATCATCTTGATTGAATGGTTTTGGCGTTCCGAGGTCGCACTAAGAAGTCACTATCATTACTGTCGTTTTTCGTCTCAAAATCTTCGGGCTCTTCTTGTAAAGTACCAGATTGAGGTTCAGGTGTAGACTTAGGGCTTGTATGGTAGGATATTCCCATTTGGCTCGATTTTTTCGGTTAATACCAGTTATGTTCACCAAACAAAAATAACAATCGTCATGGTGGTTCATGGGTTCATTCCAAATCATAGCGGTTTTGTAACGACGAATTAACAGTTTTCGAAAAAAAAAGGTTAGAATTGATTGTTTGATAGGGTTAATTATTTGATAATAAAGTCGACAAAACAAAGTTACCATTACATTTTAATTGATTGTGCTGTGAGTGGAATGTCAAAAAAGCAAAGTTGGCCAAACGAAAAAGTGAATCCATCCAACTTTACTTTTTTGAAATCTACAGTGACTCACAACACAAGAACCAATCAAACCTCACAAATTTTATTTAGAAAACGTCCCATTCGGAATGGTAAAAAGAAATAAAGTATATTTCCTTGTGTTGTAGGTATTTATTTAAATTTAAATATATAAATTATTAGACTATTAATTATTATTGTTATAACCGTCGTAATATAATTAAAATTAAACGCTTATAACGTAATGTAATTTTAACAATGGTAATTTCAAAAAAAATATAATTTTAATGAGAGGGATGTACTTGATGGATTGACAGCAAATTATCAATATTTGGCTTGAGTTATGTAAGGAATAACTGTGATATTCAATCTGCGCCTTTTTTTTTGTTAAGAAGTTTGTAACGACACTAAAACTTTTTTCAACGAGATATGACGAGGGAAACGCTATCAGAAGCTTTTGCACAATTTCCCAAAGTCCAGTAAATTTTTCGGGTAATTCTACCTGCAGCCAAAATTTTTGATACCCTCTTTTAAATGTCACTTTCAGCTCCTCATTAGTGCTAAGCTCGAGTAGCTCCTCTTGTAATATCACATTCTCCACTTCCGTTTCATCAAATAGATATATGATCATGGTGGTATTTCCATCGACAGAATATCTTCAAATCTGAATTTAAAATCATCATGCAGGGCAATCAAATGTTGAACGTATGGTAAATCTTCATCAAGGCATTCTACCTGCGACAAGTTTGAAAACTGTGAAAATTCGCGCCGACCAATATTTTCCTTCATAAATTTCAATTTACCAAGAAAAACTGGAATTACTCTTTGTTTTTATTAAATTGAGGCTGTCCCTTTGTAATTGTAAGTTTAGGTCATTAAATTTTTTGAACAAATCAGTCAAATACGCGATGTTTGCTTTAAAATTGATCAAGTTTTTATTTAAATCAGGATCTTTACTTTCCAAAAACTCTAAAACTGAGTCAACAAGTAAATAAAATCTTAATAAACATGCACCTTTCGACAACCAGCGTACTTCGGTATAAGTATAACTGCAATCGTTGGAAGTCTTCATCATTTTCATCGCACAATTGTGCAAATAAACGCGTATTCAATGCATTGCTTCTTATTTTGTAAACTGCATTAATCACAAATTGAAGCGATTGATGCTCATTTTATCAATACGTCTTTGTACAGTGTTGTTACTCAAAGGAATTCTTTTGAGTATGTCAAATGAAGATTTGTGCAGAACAGTTTTTAAAACCTCTTCAACAGCAGGTAAAATTAACTGTTCTCCAATGGTGTGCGGTTTTCCAGATTTTGCGATAAGTAATGAGATATTGTAAGATGCCCGCAAGCCATCATCGTTGCTTTCAGATGTTGAAGAGAACATACTGTGCACGGTGGGTATCTTTTCATATTTTTCCTTTAATGTTTGGAAATATTTCAAATCTTTACCTATTTTATCAGGATGACACCTTCTTAGATGATCTTCCAGCTTTGATGGTTTCATAGAGTCATTGCTCAAAACTTTGTTGCATAAAAGGCATGTGGGCAATCGTTTGTCTGCCTTTGATGGAAGAAAACCAAATTTTAAATATTCAACACTGTACTGACGACACTTCTTCTTAGATTCGGCCATGTTTTGTATCAATTACCTACCTGTAAATGTGTCGAACTTCTGAAAGTAACAAACACCACCGCTGCTGGGTCCCTTTTAAATCCGGGCCCCGGGAATTAGTCCCGGCTGCCCCCCCTCTAGTCGGCCCTGCACAGGATTGGAGTATAGCTTAGTGTCATCAGCGTAACACGAAATATTAGAATTTAAGTCTTTGCCTAGATCTGCTGCATATACCAAGAATAGTAATGGCCCTATGAAAGGGCCTTGAGGGACACCACTTAGAACTGGATACTCTAACGAGAACATTTGTCAAACTTTTACCTTGAAGATGCGATTTTACAAAAAATTACTTATCCACCTTTCCAACTTGTAAAGCAATCTCTTTTTGGGAACACGGTCAAAGGCTTTAGCGAAATCAAAATATACGATATCGACAGGCTCTTTATTGTCCACAGACGTAGTCCAATCGTTTAAACAGGTCATTAAGTTTGTTAATGTAGATCGGCCTTTGATAAAACCGTGTTGTTCTTTTGGCAAAACGTCATGGCTCTTGAGAAAATCAGACATATAATTGGTTAAGTTGGATTCCATTATTTTACAGGCAATTGAGACGAGGCTTATTGGACGATAGTTGGATGGACTGAGTTTGTCACCCTTTTTAAAATTAGGTGTCACCTAAGCAATTTTCCACATTGAAGTGTGTGAGATGTAAAGGAAGATGTCATAATAATGGATAGAGGTAAATCCAAATAAGATGCGCATTCTTTTAAAAGCATTGCGTATAAATTGTCAATTGCAGGTGAGAAAGCATCTTACGTGCCTAAATAGCTTCTTAGGTTTATCGCTACTAGCGACATATTCTTCGTATTCTGTTCTTGCGTTATCAATAACACTGATTAAATCGTTAGCGAAACGTCGATGGTTAACAAAATCATCATGTTTTTTGGTTGTTTTAAATTTGTTCCACATATTTTTCTTATCTTTAATTAAAATTAAAAGTTTTAATTTGTTTTGAGGAAATTTTTTGTTTTTTGTGTTGGCCTTTACAATTTCATATATCTTTGTATGAAATAGTGTCCACATATCTTCTACTAATACAGTACTTCTAAAAAAGTGATTCCAATCAATTTCGGAGTGGACTCTCTTTACGTTATTAAAGTTTGTGTCACTGTAGGTTACGTCCCTATCGGGATTAGGGGTGTCTATGTTAAATTGCACATTAAATATAATAACGCCATGGTCAGTGTTGCGGGGATCCGCTAATTTGCTGTGAGGATTCGCTATTTCAATTCTTAATTTTATACCCAACATGAAATTAATAAGTTCGATTTCTTTGCTGACTTTTTTATTTCGTAGTTAAGATAAACAGGTAATACAGGATGATAAAAATTGACAAAAAGTAAATAACAAATATTAACTGTAACTAATTAATAGTTAGTGAGTACGCCACAGTCAGATTTCCCAATAGATGGAGAAATTAGAAGTTGGTCGTCATTTGTTAATATAAGGTCTAGAGTTGAGCGCTCTTGATTTAAGAGAAAGCGGGTAGGTTCATTTATAAGTTGTTCAAGATTAGAGTCAAAGTGTGAAACATACTTGTATAAACAATCTAGAGTCTGTAACAATATCAAATTAGTAATGAAAAGTAAATATATATGCATAAGATATATAAGTAATATGCCTGTGTTTAAATTGTTAAAAAAAATGTAAACGACATTTATCATTAATTGTATGAATTACACTAAAAATCTCAAAAACTAATTCAAAAACTATCAAACTTGCAAAATTCTTCTTCCTGATTGATGAAATTTGTTTCTAAAAAAAATATGTGTTTGTAAGTATAATTAGTTTCGTAACCTCTGTTTAACCCAATTGTTATATTCTGATTGTAAGTTTCGGACGTCTATTGTAGTCATTTGAATGGTTTCATAACCTTTCAAGGGCGATAATGGATATTCCAATCCTAGAATCTGTGGCATTGCCTATTAATTTTAACTCATTGTTTTACATACATGTTCGTAGGTCCCTATTATGCATGTTAAAAATGAACATGTCTTTATATAGGCTCCTAGACAATAAATCTATAGTTAAAGAATATTTCATTATTGATACTAAATCTCTTGACATTACTGTATTAATTTTTGATTAAATTTTTCTGAGAAAATTGTTACTTTCCAGTATTTTTTTTTAAATCACTATTTGAAATAAAAACTTTTTCTTTGTGTATATCTTATTTGTATTATTAATAAATGATAGCCAAACCTATTATATCGATATTCGCTGTAATAAAGCAAAAAATGAGTTACATGAACCAATCTAAACTTGAATTGTGGGTTTTTAGGTTTAATTAATATTTAAATATAATAAGCATAATCAAAAAGAAAACATTTATTAAAAAAAAATACAAATGCAATATTTAAAAAATGTATGAAGTAGTTGGGGCTACCGGGCTGCTGCAAATTCCAAGATAAACCATTGCGCCTCTACTTTTTTTCAGTAGTATAGTTTTAATGCAACATGTGGTTCCGTGGAACACAGTTTAAGAAACGCTGTGCTAGAATTTGAAATTAGTACTGGCATTAATACAGAAAATTTGAAAACTTACTAATAAATAGTAGCATATATTCGATGTCTAAATCATTTCAAGCAGTTCTTGAACTTGAACATTTTCTGTCCAAACTTTTAGTTGAAAACACAGAAGGGGTAAGGAGTCAGCTATATAGGGCGTTATTTAGTTTCATTCGCACCTTTAAAACAAAAGTGACACACACTATACAAAAAGAATTGCTGTATTATTTTAATAGTAAACTTTGTAGAACAAAATAATATTAAAAGTTAAAAATGCCTTCCTGTAAATTGAGAATTTTTGTAAAGTGTCACTTTTGTATTAAAAGTGTCATTAATAATTGACACGCACGGACCCTAGTACTGTTAGTACTGTCATCCCGACGGGCTCCATCAAAGGGATGCCTCATCCAAGTTCTTGAATACCTAGGTACGTCTAAATAATGACCCAAAAGTAGTTATTCGGTATTCAATATTTTGTTTACAGAGTGCCTCAAAAAGCCATTTTTTATCTATATTTATCTATCTAATTACTCATGGATTCCTGTGTAATAATACCGGCTCGACAGAAATTCAAAATATACGGGGTGGCTACTACACATATTAGTATATTTTTCGAAAATAAAGTACGTTTTACAAACTGAAAAATATAGGGTTTACTCTGCAGTGTCCAATTAATTGTTTAATTTGATATAAGCCTGATAATAAAATATATATTTTTAAAATTATATTACCCTAAATATACTTTTTTTTTAAATAATATTGTTACGTTTGTTTATTTTAAACAGTTTATTTGTTAATAATTTATTTGAACACTTATTTATTTTAAAACAATACTATTCTAATTTATATATATTTCACTATTTATCTTCACAACTGTTTGTATACGACTAACTGCTCCGTGTTCCTCCACCAATATTTATGTACGCATTGGAAATTCTGGTGATGTTCTCGAATGCTCTTGCCAAAACTATAATCAATATCACGTTCGTTTTGCGGCGCTATTCTTGACATCCTTCGCAAATACACGTATACTCAGCCTTGCGAAGGGTTCATTTACGCATGCTTTCCTAAAATATGATTCTTGAGACCCCTTCGCAATTACTTGCGAATGTTCTACATTCTCACTTTGGCAAAGTTACAATTAGGCATTCCAACGACCTGTCCAAATGGCTACCAGTGGGTACTGACAGTTTAGATATGGCAACCCTGTTGTCATGTTGTCATTAACAGGGTCAATGATACATATGTGTTATATACATTGTTCAAAGCTGGTCGTTTGCGAGCGGCCATATTGCCTGGCAAATATTTATTAATTTGAATCAGTTTAGCCAAAATGTGTTTTAAAACCAATTTTCAGACTTTAGATATTTAAAAAAAATAATTGCTTACATTTTTACTTCAAGGCATAAGCTTATGTTTATTTTAAAAAGTAGGGATGATCAATCTATGTAACTATCTATTTCACGCACCTTGTCAAATCACCAGGCCTACAGAGTTGCCATAACTTTGCCACATCATAACCTGTCAAAACCCACTGGTAGTCATTCAGTTTGGAATGCCTAATTATATTAAAATGACACGCTGAATGACAGAATGATGATATATTTTGTATCATGGAATGACAGTTTTCATTATCTGACTGCATTTAGCTCTTTAAAATTTCTACTAAAACCTACAAAATCTCAGATACTTACTATTAACCTAATAAATGAAATATGTTAATTTATATTCAATCTGAGATCCGAGATCTTATATAGGGCGAGAGAGTATTTATTAAAAATTGACACAATTCTTTTGAAATTGAAGGGCTTATATATTGGAATAACATCCCAGAAAACACACATTAATGGCCCAACACTGGCCCAATAGATGTAAACAGTACTTGAAGTGTCGGCACAGCATTTGTGACAGACCACACTGCCGGGCATACAATTCCGCGTAACTTGCAAATGCTGGAAAATTGCTTTAGAAGCACACAAAAATGAGTTACGTAAACCAATTTTAACTTGACTTGCAGGTTTTTTTAGGTTTAATTTATATTTGAATAATAAGCATAATCAAAAATAATAAATTTATTTAAAAAAAGTAGTTCCGACTTTTGGGCTGGGACTATCGGGCTAAGACTATCGGGCTGCTACATAATCCCAGACGTAATAAAGAATGTGATATCTAAAACAAAAAATACAGAGTATAAGCATTGTTTAAAGACACCCTATTTGATCATGCAAGTCGTTCTATTTTAGACATGTTAAAGTGGTATTTATACTTACCCTATGCCAGAAATAAATATATAGTAACAATAGTCTAATTTATTTATAGTTTATTTATTTAAAACACACTATTTACAATTTATTTCAGATGTACTAATTAATTTATATAATACTTAGACACTAACTTACTATTCTAATTTATTTATTACAATTTATGTGTTCAGTCCAATACTCTATACTAAACTAACTTCCGTCTTCGTACTCGCGATATTTATATCAAGCCAACTCTGTAACCAGAATACTCTAAACGGTGTGGAATGTCCTAGACTTCCCATCTCTATGACTCAACGTCACGGACCTACCGCTTGTTCTAGTATATTTGAGAAGCGTCTGATTGTCTCTATATTGCCAGCGCGCCGCTAGACTCCATACCGCGGGAGTAAACAACAGACAGGGTAGGCTTTCGCGCGATATTTCTATGTCTACGAAACGATATATTTGATTGCGACCATTTTCTCCTTGGGGTTGAAAAACACCCTATTTGATCTTGCAAGTCGATCTCTTTAACATTTATTAAAAGTGTTATATTTTCCTAGCTTACGCTAGAAAATATTTATGGTTTTGTGTGTAGGAACCGATATATTTGATTCCGACTATTTTCTGTTTTGTATCCTACCAAGTTTAAAATAATAAAGTGGCATATTGTTAAATTAATTATGCATGCAGTTTTTTGAATGCATCCTAAAATAATTACGACGCCTCTGACAGTTCGGCAATTTTCGGAAAATTAGACGCTAAAAATTGTTTCATAAGTTCACACCGGTCAAAATGTTTCCGATTTTGAAATTCGTGTTGTTGTTTTGTAGGACTAGTTAGGTTATTTTAGATATCAGTGAATATAATGGATAGATAAGTCGTAGATTTATTACAAATGCAATACCAGGGTAGGCGCGGCTCGTGTTATTGTAGAGGTGGGTCAAATTGTGGTGGACAGTGCCGCAGGCAAAGTTGTCCCTGGCCCGCACTACAAATTTTTGACTTTTAAATAGAACAAATAAAAAATATATTCCTTGAGATATCCATTGGATAGTCAACACAAGAACATTTTGAAAATTCGTACACCAAAACACAAGACGAAACAATTTAAAAATGTAAACAACTTTTAGCCGAACCTTTTTTTGGGTGTTTATTTTCACGGAACTGTGTTAGTGAATCTGTGTAGGCTTAAGCGCTTTCGATCACATGCATTATCATAGATATTGGTCGGCCGTCGATAATTACTTGTCTCCTTGTCTCTTTTCAACTTCAAAGCGGGTGTATATGCTATTACATCTCTATCCACTTGCAATGCATTTTTCTTTGTGCATTGCCTTATAACTCACAAGTTCAATTTAAAATAAGGCCAAAAGAATGAATTGTTACTAGACATTAGTATTCCTGGCTCCATTGGTAATAATTGGGGAATTTTTGCATGAAAATGTAATTGTAGTTTCTTATTAAATATTGTATGAAATAAATTAGGTGGGACATTAACCAAATAACCTTATGGAGAAGTCGCGCCTGTACCGGGGTACAAATTTGTGGACTTAAAGGATAAAAAAATTTAAATGCCACGGCCTTCATTTTTGAAGATCTTAAACTCATCTGTTGGTTATTTTATAGTTTTGCCACTTAACTCATTTTTTTTTACTCAATTTGAATAGCATTTACTCCAATATTCAATGGAAAATTAAAATAAATATAAAAAACAAACACTTGTTAATGTATTTAATTTAATAAATTTATTAGATATCATACAAAATATATAATTTATACACTTACAACTAGCAGTAATTGTGATATTACAAAAAGTAAAAAAAGTACTACAGTCAACATAAGACACTAAAAGTGTATATAGGTAGTCTTCAGGAATGTTACCATCTATGTTAATACGTTCTCTCTATCAAAAATAAGTCGAATTTATTATTCAAAACGATGAAGACAAAATTCTCCACATCTACAAAACCTTAATAATCAAAATTATACCATATTTAACACAAAATTTTAATTCCGACTTTATTAGATTTTATTTTGTTTCCTAAATTGAATTTATCTCGTTATTATTACATATAAATGAAATACTTAAGGACAGGGTAATATTCAAAATGTACTGTGAACTTTAGGTGTTTGAGTAATACTTTTACATTGGAAACATAAAAAATTCCAAGGTAATTAGCAAGTATAAAAAAATTAAAACGAATTAGTGTTTCGTCACCTTTTAACTTGCAGTTTATAAATTATTCTCGTTTCCTCACCTAATTCTGTCTTCCGACATATCAAATAACAAAAATCTCTATATTTGTCAGAAATGATGTGTTTGCAGAGTATTTATGCTAAGAGAAGTGTGCCTTACATTATTTTATTGAACATAGGGAATAGATTTTCACCTCTACTTTTTTGTCGTTCGTGTGAGGTGAAGGTCAAAGTTGATATAAGTAAAGGTACGTTATTTAAGAAAAAAATATGAATATGATCGGTAAAACAGTGAGCAGATCTGTAAACTATTGGTTGGTCCCTTCTGCAGGTCATAAAATAATCATTTCCCAATAAAATAATTATAACAGTTCTCAAGGCACACATAAACAAACATTTTTGTGGATCAAACGCATTAAGTACATTATAATTAAGTATTTAACGACTTATTAGGTGAAGAAAATAGAATTTGTAGGTGACAAACAAGAATTATAAAAGAATGAAAATAGCTACAAAATTGAAAAGACGAGGAAACACGAATTGACGAAACAAGAATTGATATTTAAAAAGTTTCACATTAAAAAAATCCTTTTATTTCCAGATTTCTTAGGAATTAAACATTTATAAACTATAATGTCAAATGATGTGCCACAATTTCAAATATAATGCTTTTATTCAGTCAATTATGTTTATAACTATTTCACTTACTGTTTGAGTTGCACTTCAATAAAATAATAAACCAAATAAAGTCGAAATAGCTGGTCAAAAACCATTTTGAATTAATTGTAAGTATTTTTATGTAAATATATGCAGAATAGCTCAAGCCACTGGAGACATATACAGTAAAAAGACGAGTTTCGGGTCACTTAACATACAAATATTTCAAATTATGGTGTCTTAGGACCTATTTTAAAGAGTGATTTACTTTAGAATCAATTTTTGTGGATCACTCCTTATATTTAATATATAAGAAAGATCTCCTAACATACGATTGCATTTTAAAATTTGTGAAATCACATCGAAACAAGAAGAAAGATAAATTTAAATTCTATATCATTATTATAATTTATCATCATACATCATATAATTATTATTACATTGGGATTATTTCAACTGATTTGGTTTCTGCTAGGCGTGTGTCTAATGGCTTGAGCTTATACATATGTATAATTTATTTTGTAATTATACGAAAGTATCAATTGCGTTTTTGTACATTTGGCACGATGATTATACACCTCGCCACGGATTATTTTATAGAAATCAAAAAGGCACAAATTCAACAGTAAAATATTATTGAATTATTATTTCATCTGGCCATGGCATTTTTTAAGTCTTACATATTCGACTACGTAATCTCTTTACACTATAATACAATAAATAGTAAAAAGTTAATTTCTTTTGTAAAAATATTATAAAAATCTGAATACTGCATTTAGGGCAGATTTCGTTTCGATATAAGTCTTTTAGGAATGATATATAATTCTAAATAAGTTATATGGCTTCGAAATAACTAAAAATCTATTAAAAAAAAAAGAGAGCAAATACTGTACTTTAGTGAAATCGGCCAACAAATGACACATAATTTTTTATAACGTTCTAAAATAAATTTAGAAGTTTTTGTGACTATTCTATTATGTAATCAAAATCTGACAAATTTTAAATGTTTCTATCCTGTTTTTTGACCATTAATACTTCACACAAAACAATCAACAATAAATTTAAATATTATAGTAAAAAATGTGCACTATCATAAGAATTTGTTAGAAATGTGCTCAAATGCGATAATATCAG
The DNA here is from genome assembly GCA_927349885.1 of Psylliodes chrysocephalus. Classification (NCBI taxonomy): domain Eukaryota; kingdom Metazoa; phylum Arthropoda; class Insecta; order Coleoptera; family Chrysomelidae; genus Psylliodes; species Psylliodes chrysocephalus. Next base: position 30,286,627 of record OV651826.1, on the reverse strand, counting down.
TGAAAATTAAGTATTAGCAGAAAAGTTACATTATTCACACCAATAGATTGGTAGAAAAGAATAAGTGGCCCACTAGATAACCGGATTTAACGCCTATCGATTTTTTTTCCAATGGGCCAATTAAGTACGTAGTTTTTAAAATTCAACCAGCTTTGATGTAGAAACTTCAAGACCAAATTATCCAGGAATGTCATCGCTTTTTTTAGAGAAACACTCATAAAAGTGTCAAAAAATATTCCTGGTATATCTAAAATTTCACAGCTGTTGTAGAGGATGCGTAAAGTAGTACTGGTGTACTATTACCAGATGAATTAGACTTTAAAAAATGTCAGATAGATCATCTTGTTTACAATTCCTTAAGCCGAAATAAGTACAAACCTATTGAAACGTCATTATTTAATATTATGTCATGGTTTCGATGTAAATTAAATGTTAATTTCACCATAGTACACAAAATAATAAATTTGGCTAAATGAAAAGTCTTCAGTTCTGTAAACAGCAAAAAAATAAAACTAACTAAATATTAATCAATGCGGATGTCATATGGCCCTTTTGGGTAAAAATAAACTTCATAATCAGGGTTTGAGAGGAATTGCGCCGGCGAAGCAGAATTTTGTAAAGAAAAACAACATTGCGTCGCCAAAACAAAATCTCCTATAAATAAATAAGAAAACAACCTTAAAAATGCTTTTTCAGCTGCCATTTTGAATTAATTGACTTGGCTTCTTTTTAGGTCACCCTGTATATAATAAACCATTAGGTAGGGCTTAAAGATATTGTTTTCATATATACATTAAACTTTTTTAAGAAAATCATCTTTTTCTTGATAAAAATCTCGATAATACCGAACTACTACAGGGCGTTCCAAAAACATTGTCTAATATTTCGAATATTATTCATATTGAAGAATCAAAAAGGCATGTTTTGTGTTGAAGAATGAATCGAAATACAGGACAATGAGAGATTAATCATTGCAACACCTTTTTTTATTGTCAAAAATGGAAGTAGTGAAAATGTCACTGTTAATTTGACACAATTTCGCTAATATTTTTGAAACTCCCTATAGTGGCGGTAAAAATATACTTTAATGACAACCAGCTTCGTTTTCCAATTCTATACAAAGAGTTCATGAACTATTTTTTTTATGATTGTGCATTATGGGAAATAGAATCTGGAATGAGCACGATTTGATATAAAAAATCGTTTAGGGCTAGAAATTGCTTTCTTTGGTAACAGTATTTTCTAGAAATAATGTAAACATTTTTAACACCTTAATATATAATTAGGAGAGCCAAAAAACCAACAAAAACATTAACCATCTTAACAATATGCCTTTGTAGAAATACTGACAAGTTTAAATTGTGAGAATCCTGGAGACAAACCAGAGTGAAATCATGACAAGTCCTATAGTTGTTCCCACTCTACATTATGGCATTGCACAAATAAATTTCAAAAAAGTCATACATAATCAACAGAGTTGATATGTATTCCTAAAGATAATGAAAGAGTAATAAAGATATGAAAGAATAAGAGAGTTAGATATAATGTAGGGTACAATGCAGGAAAAAAGAAAAAATGTAATAAAATATCATTAACTTGGAAGTTGGACAGCAATAGATTACCCTTCAAAACTAGAAAATATTGCCACTATACAAAGAGAATTTTCAAAAGTTATAATTATTCTTTTTATGTCATCTGTTCTCAAAAATTGCCAAATTTTCCAGAATTTGTCTAAACTTCAATGGATATTTTAATGTATAATCAATTTCGATATATAAAAAAAAAATAGTCCAGGTAATCACGATTGATTTGGAAAACGAACGCTACCGTCTAAATATATCACCGTAGCGATTAAACAGCTAAAAATTTACATAAGCAGACCACAATCTTTGAGGTTATTCTTAATGATGACGTCGGTGACAGCATCGAAGACAAACTGTATGTTATTGGTATCTGTGGCGCATGTAAAATGCGTGTAGATTTCTTTCTGATCTTTGAGCTTGTTCAGATTTTCGAATTTCATTCTGATGTAAGCAGAGGCGTCTTCAAACGTGTTGGGGCCTGTATATTCGGGGAAGCAGATGGTCAATGGACTGCGGGCGATTTTTTCTTCAAACAGATCTTTCTTGTTCAGGAAAAGAATTATGGAGGTGGTCACGAACCATTTGCTGTTGCAGATCGAGTCAAAGAGTTTCATTGATTCTACCATTCGGTTCATTTCTTCATCTTCAGCCAGTACCAAGTCATAACCTGTACAAAATTATGTTTTAAATATGAAAATATTGCATATAGGGTCTGACATAGCACAATATATCCACAAAAATGAATGTTATATACAACAAATTAATAATCTATTTCAGAAGTGAAAGCTTATTGAATTAAATTCACAGCTGCCTTGCATGTTAAATAAATAGTTAATGGAATATAATATATCTACTATTGTAGATGACATCAGCAGTACATAGTTTTTACCTTTGTTGTATTCAATCAATAAAAAAAGTAATTTAGATGAACCGCCATTACTTAAATATCAGCATTTATTAAAAAAAAAAAAAAAAATACATACATACATCTTAGAAATGTAATACTGTTTTATTTACCTGACAAGGCTACACAAAATATGATTGCAGTTACTCCTTCAAAGCAGTGAATCCATTTTTTTCTTTCTGAACGCTGTCCGCCGACATCAAACATCCTAAAGAAGAAGTATACATAAAATTTCAGAATATATTTTTAAAAATATTCATAGGCTGGTGGTTTTTAAACTTTAAAATGTTATATTTCCACTTTGATATGTGATGTTACCAGATAATTGATGACAGTCCTGAAGGGTCTAACATTGTAATGGCATCTTTATTAAATTAATCATTATTTTTTACCAATTTGTGGACACCCATAAAAACACAATACTACTTACTTAAAGTGGAGATTCTTGAAAGAAAAATTAGTCTCGACAATCCCTGTTGTCTTAACTCTGGTCCTTAAAACATCCTGCTGAGAAGGAATGTAACTAGGATGTGAGATTCTATCCAAAGCATTTAAGTAATAAGCTGCTGAATCATTTAACTGGTACTCTCTGGATCTGGAGAAACACAACTGTACACCAGGGTCTTGCCATAGTTTTTTCATCACCATTACAAGTTCTGGTGTTAGTTCTCCTTCTTCAGCTGAACCAACATAGGTGAAAAATTGTCTTGCAATGTCCTGAAATTGTGGATTAAAGAATATCTAAGATCAGTTTCTATAAAAAATGTACATCTACGACACAAGTGGTGTCTCACTTTGGCAGTAGGTATACAAATTATAGGTGAGACCTTGGCAAAACAAGGCAGTGGAGGCCGTAAGAGGCCCAAATAAGAGAACTGGGATTAAATCATGACTAGACTGGTCGAAAATGGCTCGCACGACAGTACTTTAACAAGTCTATTTTTAAATCAATAATTTAAAACTCACTATTTACTTTCCTATCACAGATATAAGGAAAGTATAGGAATCATGATTTTTTCGACCTCGAGTTTTCGACGGATTTTTACGTTTGAAGTCCCCTGAATCCGTTTTGACTATTTTCGCGATGATGTCTGTGTGTGTCTGTATCCACCATAACTCATGAACCGATACACAGAAAAACACAAAATTTTAAACTTATGCCTTTTTCCAGCGTCCAATGAACTGATTAGATTTTGGGCAGAGTCGGAACATCTGGGGGGGTACTTTATAGGTGGTCATTTTTAATTTTATGGAATATATCCGTTATTTACGTTTGGAGAAGAAAATTTTTTAAATAAAAGTTACTTCTAATATTATTATCTATAATTTTTGTTCTATACAAAATTTTCCTTAAATGGTCCGTATTCGAGAAATTTGACAAAATGTAAAAAAAAATTTTTTTATAAAAATTGTTCAAATAAAAGTTGTTTGTAATATAATTCTCTATAATTTTTGTCATATACATACTTTCTCTAAAATGGACAGTATTTTCGTTTTCAATGAATATCTATAGAAAAATGTTTCAAGTTAGATGTATGTGGAAAATGTATATATTTACTTTATCCTCTAAATATTTATAGAGGTGCTACAATAGGTTGTACAAATTAACCAAAAAAAGCCTATATCTAGATAGGATAGTCATGTGTTGGACACATCAGATTTTTTCTAATAGTGATATTTATGATTAGTTATCTTTCTAAAATGGGATTCAAATTAGGTTAGTATGTAAGTTTAGATATAATATACAAAAGGTGTGTTTATTTTGATGTTTTCTACCTCTATAGGTAACTTCAATTGTGGAAAAATTTGAAATTCTTTTTAAATAGTGTGAAAAAAAACATTTGTTTAATTTTACATTACATTAAAAATGCCTGGTTATATTTGCAAGTACTTTTAGTTCCTACTTGAAGTAATATATCCAGCCAAACTCAAAAAAAGTTTATAAAAGTTCCTCAAAATTTAGACATTCAAAAATGATGGTAGGTTGAAGGCTGCTGCAAAACAAAAACTACTATCATGCTTACATATGTGAAGATCATTTTGATGTAAGTAAAGATATTTTTATTTCCAATTTGATATCAATTTATAAAACTTTATCAACTTGTAGGTCAATATACTTTCTTACCTAACACAATCTGTGTGTACTAATAAATTGTACTAAATAGTTTTCATTGCTTTTTATATGGAATAAGTTGCAGAAAACTGGATACAGTTCTTAATTCTAAGTAAGAATTTGAAAATAAAACAAGATCTTGTGCCTCATAAATATAAATTCCTCTTAAAAGCTCTTTTTAAAACTGACCCTGCCAAAAAGAATAATTGAAAATATGTAATGTATTATCATTCCAGTGGGTTTTTATGGCCAATATTAATTTAAACTATTTCATGTGAAATTGTTTTTCATGTAAATCTTTTACGATGACTATTTCTTTACTAACATTATGTACTTTCCCAGAATTGTATTAAATCAACATGGAGCTTAATAATATCTATCCATAGTTTAATTACAATTGGCAGTTATGTACTTTTACTGATTCAATAATGCTACATAGTCAATGATATCTGATAAGGATACCAAGAAATTATTTACACTAGAGATAAAGCCCCAAGTTTGTATAAAATTAAATCTGTTATACCTAATATTTTTATAAGCAAAATGTATCATTACTACTTACAGTTTTACTAGGATCGGCGAAATCTATTCTTAATTGGCCCATAGCTCTTATGATAGCCACCAAACTTTGTATAGTATTACTGTAAACAACTGGTCTATACTGTTCACATTCTTCTTGTGTGTAACCGAGTTCGTGAATAATTTTCATCTGCTTTACGATTGTACTTTTTCCAGATTCTCCAGCTCCTAAAAGTTTAAAAATACTATAGAAAAAATATATATACCATAGAAGATTGCAACATACCCAGTAGCAGAAGTTTGACTTCACTGGCTGCTTTTTCACCAGCTGCTCGTAAATCCCTGTCTATTTTTCGGGATCTGGCTAAAGCAGCCTTTTCCCCAGTTGTACTAACCGCACAACCCATATTTTTTTTTCAATTCCTTTGATAAAAACACACTTGTTGCTATTCCTTCCTATACATAAGATAAGACGACTCCACCCACTCCGCAAAAACAACCAAAACAACTCTTTTCGTTTTCGGTTAAAAAGTCATATGTCATCGGAATTCTTGAAAACATTACCAAACAAAATTCCCTAACCAGATGATTAGTCACTTCCTCATTTTCTTCTTTTTTATATGTTTTGACAGATTCAAAGAAACTGATATACATCTTAGCTAAAGACTAAAAAAAAAGAATATTAAGAAATGTCCCGTACGTCAAAGTGATATGTATTAAAAATTCGTTGTTTACTGTTGTTTATTTTTAAATGTTATATGTTATATAAAAAGATCTGTGTTAAAAGTTTATATTATTGTTTCATTTATTATTTACACATATGAAATATTCGAAACATGTTAAAGTTTGGCTCGAAACATGACAGCAATATTGTTTACAAGTGTACAGTTAGGCTCCTTGAAGACACAGAAATACTGGAGTGCGAGTACAAGGTAAGATTTATTTAAACTAAATTCTATTTATTAAGATGCCTATTTTAGCCGCAGCATAAAGGAAAATATTTATTAGAATACGTATGCCAGCAGCTGAATCTCGTTGAGCAGGATTATCTAGGACTTCGCTATGTTGACAACCAAGATCAAAGAGTAACATTTAAAAAACATGATTGTATAAATATCATTTTTCATTGATTATGTTTTTGTAGCACTGGCTGGATTTGGGAAAGTCCATTTGCAAACAAGTGAAAGATCTTGACCCAGTTTTGTTTAGCTTCAGGGTGAAGTTTTACCCTCCTGACCCCTTTAGACTTAAAGAAGAAATAACGCGATACCAGGTATTTTTGCAACTGAAAAGAGATTTGTTGCATGGCAGACTGTATTGTGGTACTAATGAAGCTGCAATGTTGGCTGCTTTAATAGTACAAGGTAAAAAAATATATTTAAAAATTAATCTTTGGTAAAATTTAAAATTCACATTTTAGTCTAAAAAGGGCAGTATTTTAAAAATATTTCCCAGAAACCCCATAAATTTTTGTGATAGAAAACATCAAGTTTACATAAATATTCCCCACAAAATATTAAAAGAAAATAATAATGATTTATGGGGTTTTTGGTGGCATATTCAGAGAAAAATTAAAAAGAGCTGAATAAAACCAATAATCCTTTAAATACATTTTTAGGAGAACTTGGTGACTATGATCCTGAGATACATTTAGGGAATTATGTATCTGATATGAAAATGTTATTAAAGCAGACAGAAGCGCTTGAAGAAAAAATTGCAGATATACATCAGAGACAGTTAAAAGGCCAGGATCAAAGTCAAGTAGAAACTTCTTTTTTAAAACTTGCTTGTCAACTTGATACATATGGAGTTGACCCTCATCCTGTAAAAGTATGTTAAGCTTGAGAGCAGTATCTAAATGTGTTTGAAAAAGGGTTTGTTACAGGATCAGAAAGGAACTCAGCTTTATTTGGGTATAAACTACAGTGGAATTTTGACTTTTCAAGGTAGTAGGAAAACCCATCATTTTAGGTGGCCAGATATACAAAAGATAAACTATGAAGGAAAAATGTTTATAATACACCTGAACTACAATGATGTAAGTTTCTGATTTCAAGTTATTATTCTAAGGTCATAGATATGATATTTATACATTATAAGGTATTTATCCTCAAATATATGATAACATGAGTGGACCCAAAATGACAATACGGTGAGAAATCACTTTGAGTGTCATCTGTTTTAACCTATTTCATTAGTATAGGGTAAAGGATAGGTCGAGTCGACTTTCACATATTGGCTCAAGCATCAACTCAACAAAAGACAAGGAGAAAATATCTTTTATCTTGTATTTTCATAGAACAGAATAATTATGGTGTTCATAAGTACCCACTATTTTGTATTCAAGTACATTTTGTAGACATTTTATTCTGTATTTTAGAAATGTTTACTTGTATTTAGAACTATATTTATAACAGTCAATAACAATATTTAACTAAAGGATACTAATACTAAAAATAAATCCTATAATAATTGGCAAATTCACCAATTAAAGATATTGCATAACTTTGTTTTTAAGATTCCTAACCTGTTTAAATCTTTCATCAAGCCAAGAAAAAACTTTTATCAATTGGGCCTTGGTACTACTGAAATTTTATAAAACCATGGTATTTTACTTAAAAATCCACATTATTTAGGGATATCTGACAATCTTATACTTTTTTAACATCACACTTGTTTCCTACCATGGTTAATATTTTCAGAAGAAACATACTGTAGGATTTAAGTGCCTCTCAGGGCAAGCTTGCAGACATGTTTGGCGGTGTGCTGTTGAACAAATGCTGTTTTTTACGTAAGTATACTGTTGAATTGAAAGCCCTTTAGTATTGTTCCAGTAGAAAAATTAGCACACACACTACATTTATTGAATATCAAAATTAGTGAAGTCTAGAATAGTTCTTCTGTTTTTATTTGTTTTAAAATCATAGAGCAATGGTTTGTTTAGGCACATCGCACCGTAGTTGTTTTAGTTAAAAAAAAAGGGTATTATTTATATTAGTTTGCCAACTAGCTCTGATGCTCCATCCGTGGTAACCGGAGGTGGTTTCTTTTCGTGGGGTACGAAATTCAAATACACTGGTAGAACAGAAAAAGAAATATTAGAAGATAGTGGTTCCCCATCTAGGGAGGAACCTAGCATCCAACGTTCATCTAGTGTTAGGAGAAAAGCGTCTAGTGTACCTGCTACTCCATCTACTCCTTTACAGCCTCATTTAGGTAATTAATTTTTGTAGAATTTAGCATTTTTTTATCATTTGTTTCATTTTTTACTCTAGATAATAAGATGTTTTATTTATTTATTCCCAACACATGCTACTTATTGGCGATTGAAACTAAGAGATACGCCTTCTGTTGAGACTTTTTATATACCTCTTTTAGTAGTAGATTTTTTATTGTATACATAGTCACCCAAGTAACATTTTTCGAAGAAACAAGTTTTATTTATGTTTTATTTGGATTTTACAAAGACATACAAAATTAATTATTATTTTATTAATGACATTTTTTTACAAATAAGCCTGTATAATAAATTGATCTTATTCCTTGGTTTTATTGGTTCCTTTAAATCTGTTTAAGAAAACTAATTAATCATAAAATAAATTATACTTTTTCATGGTCTTATAAGGATTAGTTAATAATCCATTTTAGAACTATTTAGCCTTAAGGACAGAGTTCCTTGTGCATTAGAATGGCGTCTGCAGACCAAAGGTGGATTCATAAACTACGTTCAGTTCACGCTCGGTTCGAGTTCAACATAAACAGAGCAGAATGACACGGTAAGTATGTTTTGGATAAGAAATTATAACGGATTCATAATTATTTTATAACCAACACCATCTACAAATATAATTAAAACAAAAATAATATCAAAATATAATTTTATTTTGCGGAATTTGTGGCTATGTCTTGCCAACTCGAACTGAGCGCGAACTGAACGTAGTTTATGAATCCACCCCAAAAGTTAATTGTAACTATTTCCGTAATTATTACGTATATCGTAATTTTTTTTTCTTTTTTTTTTTTTTTAATTGTAGATAAAGGTCCAACTTTAATTAAAAACGTGTGGTAGAAAATTGCCTATTTTTAGACCTTTTTCATTGTAAGAATTAACTACAAATTCAATAAATTTTCTGAAAATGAAACATTGAACCACCTAAGTTAAAAATTTTCCTATCAAATCGTTCAATCGGAAAATACGAAAAGACTTTCTTAGAAAATGGGGTGCTTCTCTATTAAACACATCTACTTTGGAATGGGATTTAATCGTTTTTCCATATTGAAACGAGTAATATTATTTATCAATGATTCTGCTTTGTTGGTTTCGTTGGTTAAAAGAAGGTGTGCTTTTATTAAAAGTAAATTTAATGCTGCTTATACATGGTGGTGATGATGTGAATTCGGAATATTTGTTAACATCGCAAATTTCTCTTTAGCAGTTAACATGATTACCAAAAACATGTGTTACACTATTTCTTAAATCTTGTTTAAGTTGTGCAACGCTAAGAACTCCGTGAGTAGCAAATAACAAATTCAACGGATCGATAATTCAGTTTAGCGAGTAGATTATTTTACCAAATATTTGACTACAGGCACTACTGATTAGGCAGTCCCGCAGTACAGAATTCGACCGCAAATCCTTTGGAGACTCTGTCCTTAAGGCTGACATTCATGACATTTCAAAAAATTATCGATAATGAATGTACCACTTATTTTATTAACCTTATTTGTGTGTTACGTAGGTGTATTAAATTTGTTTGTCTTATAAATAGAATAGAATTTGTAAAAATCTAGGGCTGTCCACGCTAAATCTTGCAACGGTTATTGTAAATCTTGGTTTAAATATCAATTGTTTCATTAGGGTATTGTAGCTTACCCCGTTCAAGTCACTCCGACGTAGGTGGTTCAAGAATGGAATCCAGTAATAGCATTGGTTTACTCTCAGGATTAGACAATAATCCTACTCAAATATACAGCGACGTGGCTGCCTTGGAAACTGTTACTGAAGATCAAGAAGCTTTAGGTGTTACAAAATTACGCACTACAGGTAGGAAGTTAGTAAATTGTCAATAAGAAATTGCAGAAATAAATAGATATTTACATACGTAAGTTATCATTTAATTTTTGTAATTTATTTTTCTTTTTTCAGTGTTAAAAGATGATTCTGTGGACAGATTTAGTGATTATTACTTTCGTGATTCTTTTGAACATTCCTCATCGGAATCTCAGTTAGTAGACAACTATCGCGGATACGAAACTACCAATCCATCACACCGTTCCAGCAGGAGTCAAACGCCATTATCCCATTCTCAGGTTGACGGCAGGATATACCTGCCAAATTCGGCTCAACCTCTGCCACCACCGCCCACGAAAAAAACCAAAAAGTTCAACCTCCTAAGCGCGTTCATTCCATCTCTGGTCATCGTGGTGGTGTTGGCTATTGTTTCTACCATAGTTGTTTTAGAAAGCAACTGGGAGTTATTGAGTAGTTTTAAAAATATTCCAGAAATGGTGTCTTTGAAGTACCAAGTGTATGAGCCAATTAAGCAGTACTGGAAGAACAAAATGGGCGTTCTGTTTTGAGCTAAGTTGGTATTTTCATCCACCAGAATCTCTAATAGGATCTCAAATACTCTTTAGTACGGATCAATCTCGTTTTGTATCGCATTTTATTTGTTTTTCTGTTCAGTGCAGTTCCCAATGAACATTTTTATATTTGTATAAGTTTGTTCAACTTAAAATCATGATTTTATAAATCTAAAATAACTATTAGGAACTTTTTATAAACCTAGGGGGTTTATAACAAACAGATAAATTAAGATTTTCACAAATACGAGTAAATACTAAGAGAGAAAATAGTTTTAGAATAGATGTGTGATTCCAGTGATTTTCCGTTTTTAGTTAAAAAAAAGTTGAGGGGTCAGAGGGGTGTTGACTTCCTCTGAAAACCTACAAAAAATGAAAATAAATAAATGCGGTTACTGCGTATTTAGAGTATTCCATATAAATTAAGAGCGCAATTTGATTTTAATTTTCAACCTTAACATCCTGAAATTTTTTTGTATATAGGTAAGTGAGGTTTTTGACCCCACAATATGTGGTAAATTTTTTCGGAATTTCAGATTTCTTAGGCCAATAGCTTTGTACTGTTCCTCCACTATTATCTATCTTGTCTTCCTCTAACGTTTGCCCACTTTTCTTCCTTGTATTTTTTTATTTTTACCTAAAATACCTTAGAGTATATAACACTTTTGACTTTTTGATGGTTCTACAAATGATGTTATTACTCGTACTAGTACTGACCCAAATGAAAAATTTGGCAGTTCCGTATTACAAGGATCCGTGTTTTTGAGAAGATAAAATGGTAAACATGGAATACAGATGTGTAAAGTTGAAAGAATGAAAGAATATTCATTTAATAGTATTGGGTATTGGCATACACAAGGCGATTTTAAAAATATACATCCTGAATATTTCAGAATATAGAACCCAAAACACATCAATTTTTATTAAGAGGGGACATCTTCATATCATAATCCTAAACTGTCATACGTCATTTACTTTTGGTTTTTGTCCCCTCTGGGGAAAGCTAATTTTATTAGTAATATCTATTTTTCCTTCATTGTCTTTGCATTTATTATTTTACTCTGCTGTCTACTCTTACGACATTACCGTTTTTCATAATAAATCAATTTATGCCCATTGTGATCTACAGAGGATTATCACAAATTTATTATAGAATCAAAGCTTGAGATATGAATATGTGGCTTCTAAGTGTTAACCATATTTTATATATTTTTTTTAAACTGACTAATATATCCTTATTTTTAAATTAAAAATCTTATTTTATTATTATTTGGAAATCATGAAGCTATATTAATAGATTTGTTTTAAATATTTTAGTAAATTAAATTTCTATATAAAAATAAAAATGTTCATTGGCCAGTTAAAAAAAATCAAATCTAAACAAAACAATTTAGTCAAAAAAAAATTAGCTGATAAACTCGATTTTTAATTAGAACATTTGCTTAATATAATAAGAATTTTCGTAAATTATAGAGATTATAATGTTCAAAATTTAAACGAAAACGTACTTAAATATCCCAGACACATAGTACCAATTCCCTTGTAAATAAATAAAAAAGTAATCACTAAAATACGCTTAGGCTTTGAAACAATACTTATAAATGATATATACATATATACATGGATTGGTCGGGTGAATAAAAAATGTGCCACCTAACCTTATAGAAAACTTATCTACCAATCTCAATTTTTAGCACAATATCTAAAATGTTTGAAAAAATTATAACTGACTACCTTACTTACGACTGCTCTGGTGTCATAACTGAAAAACAATATGCATAACAGAGTTAAATTCGATTCTGTTTATACGGATTTCTCCAAGGATTTGACAGGATTACTTCTTACTTCAAAAGTTTAACAAATATGGTCTGGGTGGGGTATTACTGCAATGGATTGGTGACTAATAGAATTCAAATGGTGTTAATCAACACTATTTTAACCTATTTCAAGTAACCTCATGGGTCACATCTAGGGCCCTTACTATTTAACTTATTTATTAATATCATTTATTATTTGCAAATTACAAACTTAAATCTGACCTCGAATATATATCAGAATGATGTCACCTACCTCCAACTACATTTGACTATAACTCTGTTATTCAAATTAAATTCTTTGGAGTTATTCTAGGTCCCATTTTAAACTTTAATGAACAGATCTGCTGCTGTCTATAAATCTATAAAAATGTTGAAATTTTATCAAAAGGCTGACCCGTTATTTTACTGACAACTGCAGTTAAAGTTCTTTATTGTTTACTAGTCAGATCTTATCTTGATTATTGCTCTTCCGTTTGTTCTCTATACCTATATAATATGTAGACAGTGTTTAGCACAATTTCTCAGATACATGGCATTCAAATTGGGTGTTTATTCTGAATATTGAATATTTTTGCTCAAACTCGTTCAATTACTTGTAAGAGTTACATTCCAAGAATGCTTAGATTAGCTACGTTACACAATGATCTTAGGCTGTTTAACATTCCCTTTTTATCATTCAAAACTCGATTACTTAATACTGAGCTTTTATTTTAATATTTTTACTGTATATTTTTAACCTTATACTCACTTTTTTATTTTAAATGTTTTTAGTATGTATGAGATGTACGACATTTTTGTGCTACATCACCATAAATATTTTTTAAATTGTAATAACATTCCGCTATTTAAAAAAGCAAATTTACTATAGGCCATTTAAATTACCAAGTTAACCAGATCGTTGTCTGACTGTGAAAGGTATTCAAAACACCGAGCACAGTCACGGGTTGGATGGGTGGAATGAGTTGAATGAATGTGAAGAAGTAGGGCATCCAAATGGTGGCACAATAAGCACATTGGCCTGCAGCGTCGCCATGCTTGAACCCTAGAGGAGAGGCTGTCTGTAAGAGTGAGAAATATGATCAAGTCTATGAGGAAAACAAACAGCAAAACGGATAGTGGGCACATGATATAACCCGAGCAATTTATCTATATAGGATGATTTAAAAGTAAACTATTTTTTAAAAATTAGAAGAATATGTGTTTAAAATTTAAAATACAAAACATATCATTTTTTATTTTTTTGCCTTTTAATTTTAATTTAGTATGGCGAAGGAATAAAAAACAATTTAAACTATGCACAAAAAACTGTTATAAGTGATTTTAAGTATTAAAAGTAGATAACATTTTAGCTAAATTACCATTTAGTATTCAATAACTGATCGACTATTGTACATAATCGGAGTTACCCATAGTAACAAGTTTAAGTTATCTGAAAAATATGTTTATTTTAAAGAAACTATTAAAATGAAAGAATTATCTTTTAAATCATTCTGTATATACAAATTAATTTTGTGAGAAAGTTCGATATCTTCCCTGGTATAAAAAATATTAGGAAAAATAGTGGGGAAGTTTGAAGTCAATTATATAGATTTAACTCATGTTCATTAGAAATCGAATTAGTTAATAAAAAAAAAACAATAGCTTTTGTACTACAAGTTTAATGGTCTTTCAGATATATGACTCTACAATCATTGCATTGTATTAAAACATTTATTATAAAAGTAATTTTAAGATTTCGACTCCGAAATCGTGCTGATGCCATCACAAATTGAATTTGCTGAGTTTACATACATCTCATCATCAGATCTTGACCAAATATGTATATAGAATCACCCCCCGAGGTACCCCCTTTCTAACAAAAAATAATCAAATCGAACATAGTAAAGAATTATCACTGAATATACCTAAAAAATTAAGTGTTTGATGAATTTTTTATGGATCCCATTATCAGATCTTGGCCAAATTTATATGGAACCACCCCTGAGGTACCCCCTTTCTAACAAAAATCATAGAAATTATCCAACATGGTAAAGAATTATCGCTGAACATACATAAAAAAATATTCATTTTTTGGAAGTCAGTTAAAAATAAATGAAAACATAAATAGTCTATGCAATATGAGTCTTATAAAATTATGGAGTGGGTAAATTTAAAACATTCAAAAACAATATAAATCCCAAAATCAATAATATATATAGGGTGTCCCAAAAGGTTTTATATTACTTAATGGGAAAGAGATTTATCTTACATTTTACAAAAAAAAATATTCTTGAAAAAGTTCTGCATGAGGCATTCATAATCCAGTATTACATTTTGTAAAATATAGGTGGTATAAAGTGACAATAAAAATAATGATTTACAATGAGTAAAATACTTTTAAATTTCAATTTTAATTAAAATGTTGATAGGAATTAAATAATATGTTTAAGTTTAAATCATTGCACTTATTTTTAAGTGATTTTGATTTACTTTATTGAATAAACATTCCAAAACCTAGAGTGTGTACTGGAAATTTTTTAATTTTACAAATTTTATGCTTGATTATGAATTTCCAAGTGATACAGAACATTTTATCAAAAATTTTTTTTTTGTGAAATATATAAAAACTTTTTTAATACTGATTTAATTGTGAAAAAAGAAAAACTTTACCTAAGTAGTATCCTTTTCTTTAGATATTTTTTTAATTTTAATATAAAGGTAACTCAATACACTCTACTTTTTTGTATTCAAAAACAACCCACCATTTTTTAAAATCTATTGCACGAAAGATATCGAAAATTATCACAAGATTGGTAGGTATGTATATATCATTAGTCTAAAATGAAACTTGATATTTCTTAAAGCATTCCAGATATTTAGATATATTAAACTGCACTATATTTATTTTTGTAGAGACTACGTACAAATTATATTGAATGTTAGTGCCTGTTATAGACGTGTTAATTTTATTTTTAGTTGTATTTTTCTATTTTGTTTATTTTAATTATTGATCGACGACAAATGTACAAAAAGAATAATTCGTAAAAACGGTTTGATGAAACCAAAAAAATGTTATGTAGGATAAACTTTTTTAGAAGTTTGAAAGCAATACGTATTTATTAATTTCTTTTATATATATAATATATACAAATTATGAAGACATTAGATGCAACTTTGATTTTAATCATATTATTACAAAAATAAAATCAATTGTATCTAATGTCTATTTTTCAGTTTTTTTACTTAGATTTACATTATTTTTAAGGTATATATTCATTTATAAATTAAATTAAGTTGGCATGCACAAAATTGGCTCAAAATATTTCAAATTTTCGTTCTTTAAAGGTACCTATGGTCAATTAAAAAAAACGCTTGAAGAAGATAATTGATAGTTCTCTAGAAGGCACAAATCCCAGTATTACTGTTCTATTGACCAAAATGTAACCTATAATCCCATTTATGTTTATGAATATCAATTTGAAATTAATAAGTGCCAATTTAAAAAGCTTATTTCGAAAATCGTCTGTAAGGTTTCAATTAATTTATTAATGTATACCCTTTTTACATTTTTCCCCGTCTACTAGTTATTGATATCTAGTTATTAACCGATGTTCAGGCGGTTCATTAAAATTTATGTACCTATTAACTTTGACGGGGCTTTAGAATATGATCTGTCTGAATGACATGAACTTCAAATTACGCACTGTAATAAAGTAATGGGATCACAAACGGTCTTGCAACTGGGTGATAAATTGATACTTTAATTGAAATTAAACAGACTAATTGCCACAGAATAATTTATAAAAGTATTAAAAACATTCAGGATAAATTAATGTATGTTTAGTTTATTTAAATACGACGATATTTTTGTCTATACAATTTATATAAATTGTTATCTTGTATCATAAGTTGAGACTCCTTTTTTAACTGTGTATAGAAATTATTAAATTTAAAAAAATCACAGATATTTAAATCTGGTGACCTCGGTGGTTACGCAAGAAAGAAAAAGTTACGGAATTAAAACATCCAAATCCGGGCATGTGCATTATCCTTGTGATTTTTTTGTTTTTATTCTTGTTTTGAGCTATTTTGAAAATGTTTATTTTAACTTTTATATACACATTTAAAAAATAAGTCTCAATTTATGGAACACCCTGTAAGTAGCAAATGTGGGACCTGCTAATGTTTAGTACAGTATGATCATTATATTATTATTATTATTGGTTTTAAAAGCAAAAGTAAGTGATACGTAGCGATCTGTTGTCATGACAAATTGTCTGTTAAATAATTATACATAACTATATATTTTTTCTTAAAAAAACTATGTAATTTCAACAGACTGATGGTTATGCAATTTCTGTTTACAATTTTTTTGCATATATTTTATTTCAATCTGAAATGATAACTCGTTTTATTGTCGATAATAATTTTAACCTCTTTAATTGTTGAACTATAATACACCCTTAAAGTTTTATTTGATTTCAAAATTAACATAATAGGCCGTGAAATTCATACCGATAACATTCATGGCAAATTATGGCAAGGTAACTGAATGCCTGCCGGTTCTTCTCAAACGTAAAGATCAACAGATCATATTGAAGATGGCTTCGAAAATAAACTTATCGGTCTCACGTATGCGTTCGACACCGTTAGCAAACTATGGGACAAGTTGTGCGCTTTTGGAGATATACTTTAGAATTACCGCACTGTCCATTTCTAAATGTCACACGCTACATTGATGAAATGTCAAATAAAAACGCAAAAACGTATTCTGGAATAACGAATTCGACATTTTTTATTAGACATAAAGTCGAGAGGTATTCAACCAGTCGACATTGTAATGTCGCATGCCTTTTTAAATATAATGTTACTAGCGATTGCCCACGGCTTTGCTCGCAATTTTGCTCGCATATAGTCGTGTTATTAATCTAAAAAAATACATGACTTCCTTTTTTATTAATTTTTATTAGTTTTATTGATTTTCATTAATTTTTATGTATTTTTTTATATTAATTCATATTTATTCATTTCTATTAATTTTCATTTAAATAAAATTTTCCCATGGGAATTCAGTTTTCGTATTCTCGACATAAGCGGTGGAATATTTTCCAATGAAAAGTATGGGAAAATATTCCCCAAACTTACGAGCATTGGAAATTGTGTTTTCCAATGGGAATTGTACTAGAGTTTGCGCATTAAAGTCGAAAATTTAACGAAATACTAAGACATAACCAAAGATTATTGGATTTTTGGTGAAATTGTAGTTAAAACATTTTTTTGGCATATTTATAGAATGATATTATTTATGTAGGTATATTATTTTTACTTCTCTTTCACTAAGAAATTGTATGAACTGATTTTCTTAAATCAGTTAGAAATTGTGGGAGCTGCTAAGGGACTGGCAAATAACACAAATTGAGAAATTTGTAGTAAATTTAATAAGACCTTGTCGATAATTTTATTATTTCCGTTAACGAAAGAATTTCTTAGTTTCTCGAAACTTTCGTTGCTCTTCCATACAAAAGCTTTTTCCTTTTTCAACATGTGAAAAGAAAAACTAAGAATAACTCGACAAGTTTTAACTATACATAATCGAATACTTTCACTTGATCCTCGGTCATGCTAGCGATTGCTCGGCACGGCACCTGCTCCAGCGCGGAGGCTCGGCAGGTAATCGGTTAACCAAAAACCACAACAAATACAAATAATCCCAACAGTAAATTTTAAAATATCTTTAATGTTATTGGTCGTTTCGAAATATTCGTGGACTTAATATCAGACATACGTGAAACTACTATTTCCATGGGAATGTCTATTCCGGCAAGTTCGAGAATTGCATAACCTATTACCATGGGAATATAAGTAGTGGAATCTTTTCCCATGGGAAAATTTTCCAATGAACTCGAGAATCGAGCCTCTGCAGTGGGATTCTCATCGTTCAATACGTCACGTGTTGAGACGCCTACCTTCGTTCGACAGAATACGATTTTTATATAATTTGATTCGGTACGTGTTCTTATCTCGAGAGATGTGCAACTAAGATTTGAGATATTTAAAATTAGGCATTCCAACAACTTGTCAAAATTGCTTGCTACCTCTGTGCTTTGATAGAGTCAGTGATATTTATAATTATATAGATTGCTCAAAGCGAGCGGTCATATTATAACTACTCATTAATTGTAATCAGTTTAGCAAAAATCGTTTAGCCTTTGATAACAGTAAAAAAATAATTACATTTTGAAAAACTATTCATATCATTGACCCTGTCAAATTATCTTGGCCTGGACTTGAGATACTGTTTCTCCCATTGTTACGTGTCCTGCAAAATGTGAATATCCAGAAGGTTGATGCGAATTCTATGGGCCAATCATGGCTAATTAAGGGAATGTTCCAGACCATAAAGACCTGTAAAGAAAGTCTTTCTTCTGGATTTGCAAAATTATGCGAAACAATTTTAAAACAACAAAATTAAGTCTACATTTTACAACGAAGAAATATCAAAATGAGATCGTGAGTGATCCTTGAGGAATTACAATTCATTTGTTGGGCCTTATGTTTTCATTCCTGTAGCGGTCCTGGAGATGGGCGTTTTCTAGTACACCTCTTGAGAACGTTCCAGATATACTCAGTAGATAGATAATAAATTATGATTTTTTTTTCTCATTCGTGTATGGCTACTTTAATACTATTCCTTTTTTGAAGTAAACCAAAAAAATCTACTTGGAATGCTCTCTTTCTCTATTTCAGATAGCTAATATGAATGAAAAACGCTTTTAAAACCAGACCATTAATTTCACAAAATGTACTTTCATACCAGTAAAATAATTTTTTTCCAGTTAAATCCAGTTTAAAAATCTGTGATCTTTTTCAATCTGCTGCTTTAGAAATAAAAAAAACTAAGTGTACAAAGAAAATCCTATAAAGTGCAATCAAAATAACACTGGGTATTTCCAAACAAATCACGGGACATAAACTTAAAAATTTAAATTATTTATCGTTTTTAAATTTACTCATTCCTTTTTAATGTAAATTGTTTAGAAATATCCACTATAGTATAGAATTATTTTGTTCGAGTAACTATTTTGATTACAGTTATATACATATGACGCGTGTTGAACTGTTTGTCAAACTACAATGCTTTTTATCATACGAATTTTAAGTGAAAAATATGTCAATTGTTTTCAATGCGACACGATCCTAAAGCGAATAAAAGGTATTTTTAATAATTTAAGGGTCCATACTTTGGGTGCACCTAGTTTATACCTACTTTAATTGCCAATACATACCTTTGTTAGCATTTAAGAACATGTGTATTGTTAGAATTATTTATAAGAATAATTTTTTTACAAATGTAATTTTGCCAAATAAAACCTAAGTCAATTATTTTAATGATATTTAACAATCCCTTTTCAAAATCAGAAATGAACGAGAGGACAGTAGTGCAGTACTAAATCAGGGATGCTGGATTTTTGGAGAAAGGTAACGAAAGAAAGAGTATATTATACAATATATCTGAGTCTCTCATCGGTGGGTCCAAATACTGTGCTATACTATACAATTGTAAAGCTTATTGACTGTTCCCTAACACTGTCATTGACAAATTCTCCCCATGATATTCCATGAAAAGTTTCTCAATACCATCTAGTATTTATAATAATAATACTCTCCCTAATCCATCCCCTTACGAGTGAATTTTAACCCCAAAAGCTGAGCTTGTGCAGGGAAAGGGACGGATATTATTATTATTTGCCGCGGCGCTGTGTTTTAGCATATTAATAAATACTTTGGGATGTATTTTTGAAATATATCCGTCAAACTTATGTTCTAAAATTTCCCCCTGTAATAAAATTTACTTTCACTCGTGTGTAGTATATAAAATATACCAACGTATAATACATAATATATCATATATATAATTTCAGGTGTACCTCAAGGGTCTATTTTAGGTCCTTTATTGTTTCTTATTTACACCTCAGATTTGCCACGGGTACCGAATAATAGTCAATTACAACTCTATGCCGATGATACCCAGCCTTTACATTGCTTTGAATCTCTTAATATTCATAATACCAATAATTCAATTAATGCTGACTTGCAATTGATTTCTCAGTATTCTAAAGAACACAATTTAAGTTATAAATCCATCTGAAACCACTGGTTCTATTCTGTAGCAAAACTAAACGGGATGAAATCAAAAATTCGTTAAGGTTAGAGCTGAATGGTGTTGATATAAACCTATCTGTCGATGCTAAAAAATTAGGCCTAATTATTGATCAAAATCTTAGATTTAAAAATCATATAAAAGCAATTCTTCAAAAGTGTCATGTAAAGATGCGGTTATTATATGTAAATAAACATATTTTAAACTTTAAAATACGCAGAAAGCTTTGTGTAACTCTCGTACTATCTACAATGAACTATGGTATTCCAATTTATTTTCCCTGTTTAGATAAAGTCTCTCCAAACCAGCTCTAACGTGTTCAAAACAATTGTAGATACATTTTTAATCTGCGCAAATTTGATCACATTTCACCTCAGTTTACTCAGCTTAAATGGATAAAAATTTGCAATTTGTTTCAAATTACCTTTCTCTTACTTTTATATAGATTAGTAAAAACACATAAGCTTGTCTATTTATTTGAGAAACTTTTATTTAGGAGCTCTATGCATGCTTATAACATTAGACATAATACCCTTACAATGCCTCACCACTCATCTAAAATTTTCGAAAGGTCTTTTAATATTATTTAGTAAAATGTGATAATTATGGGGAGATACACAGTTTGTATTTATTTATACGTATAACGAACATTTACTGTTTTTTGTTACTAATTAAAATTAATTATTTCTAGGACAATCAAATAGTCTCTAGTGAGTAGGTACACTACTTCAAAGAAAAAACGAATCATAATTTTTTAGTATTTATTACAAAATTAAATTCATTCTTAACCTATCAATAATGCTTCTACCAATCCCTACCTATTAGTTTCTAATAGCGTAAAAATAACATCGTTAAGTAGAACTATATGGAAAGTATAATCTATATTTACATTTTTATAAAATTATCCATTTAAAATTAAAATGGAAACTCGGACACAACAATAATAATATAAACAACTGCGTTTCCTATGATGACGTTTCCTTGGAACAGACGCATTTCTATTTGTAATTTGATCTCTTGTGGTCCTTGTATGGACCTGACCAAATATAGAGCCATACTATTAAATTGATCATTATCTTTTTTAAAATAACCTTCATTTACTCGTTCAACATTGTGTGGACATACAACGTCTAACAGTTTAAGAGTAAATTCCGCCCTAGACGAATACCATTCAGGTCCTTTGATTTTGAACAAGTTGATGTGTCCTTGAGTTAAGGGTAAGTTGGACACCAGCGTGATGTATTGGTAAGTGTATTGCTCTGGCATTAGGGTGCACTGGTAATCCCTTGGATCACAGAATAAGCGTTTGCAGCGGCTGTAAACCAAAGAACTGTTTATTTTAGTTTGTTTAATTTTGAACCTTCCATTATGAAGCGGTAAAAATACATCAAAGCTATGAGTGGGTATGCACATGATGATTTTGGAATATTAGTTCATAAAAGGCTCTTCAAAAAACACTAGGAGAGCCATCAGACCTTAATAAAATTTCGTCAATAAACATATCAAATATTTGGCTTGAATTAATTTCTAATCAACATCTATAAACATTTTTAAAAGTGGAAAAACTGAATTCACTATTAAGAAGAGAAAATTGGAATGAACCATTATATTTTATTAGGACAGTAAGCCTTATTTCTACCTTTTCATCTATTGCAAATTATTTATTTGATCATTAGTTAGAACACTTTTTTTAATTTGATGTTGGCTAGTTTTTCTTGGTTTTTCTTTTCCAAATGTAGCAGATTACGTGTACTGCAGTTTGCTCCTCTTCCTGGCAGAATCGGCACAAGGTCTCTTCTACCAGGCCGATGATGTACAAGCCAACACTGCCCTGTTAACGGGTCTCATCAGTGTTCTAGTATTATTTCTATTCTAGGATAGTAGATGCGACAGGAGATAACGAAGTTATTTTTTAATGCTTGGTATTTAGTCAAATATAAAAATAATACTTACGATTTGTGCTCTTTGTCTTTTATGTAATTAGGGGGACAGTTTATTCTGTAACACTTGAAACCTCCCCGCGTGTTTAAACATACTTCATCGGAAAGGCAGACATTTTGTGAACATTCATCAATATCTACAATAACAAAAACAACTTTTTCATGCTTTCATTTTTTTTATAATTTTTCATTTAACTTACCGACGCATATTCTTCCATCACTTCCCAACTTGTATCCTGGAGGACATTCGCAAACGTAACTTCCTGGAACATTCTTGCAGTTTCCTATACATAATCTCTTGTCCTTAAATCTTTCACATTCATCTATATCAGTACAGGACCTAAAAAAATAGTAAAAATATATTGCACTAAGAACATATAGAACGATCAAGCAGGTTTACATATTTGGGACTAACTTTAGAATAAACTGAAAATCACAGAATAAAAAGTATTAACTATTAAATAAATTTATTTCTTTCAATACTCATGTTCTGAGTTATAATTGCCTTCGTCCTCATTTCCAATGTGTCATCAGTTTTGTCCCCTGGTAGCAACCGCAAGACATCAACAACTAAGATTATGGCCCAGTAAACCACAAATAGTTGACATTCGCTCGGCCTGATACCGGCATGTACGGGAAGCCGAGTACTCGGATTGCTGTTGTCGGGGTTTCTTCTAAGCCGGGAGTACCGTACCATTTGACGTAATTTAGAAGTAGAAACCGCATGTGGTCCATATTTGGCTTTGCAGACATGGGAGGCATCCTTACGAGCCGAACGCGATGAATATTTGGCTAGTCGGGCATGGGAATCATCCTTTTACGGGCCGAACTATATATAGATATATGAACGCGGCTACAATGTAATGGGCTGCCGACATTCGGCTGGGTGGACATGCCGAAGCTGCATCCGTATATCGGACCGAGCATGGCATTCGGCAAGCCTCCTTCGGCCTAGTTATGGTGCCGATTAACTGTGTTTATTGGGAGGTTTCTTATCAAACTAACATTATCTTCAATTTTCCATCTCCATTACTCACTTCCCACTTATTTTCCGTTATATTGTAAAGTGTGCATTTAATGATAATTGAATTATGACACTGACGAAACGTACGTCGTTCTTAAGATTTTTTGAGAGATTTCCTACAGATACAAACATTTTCTTGTACTGCTTGAACCGAACCACAGAATTGAACTGCCGAACTGAACTGTGCCTGTGATTAACGAAAGACCCTTCTCCTGATACACTTAACCGTTGTTTCCAACCTTGTTGCTACAACCGTAGCATGGTACCATTAAAGCGACAAACGGTGCCGTGTTTAAAGTACTGTCGCGTCTCTTGCATCGGTTGCGCTGTCCAAAATGTGCTTCATTTAATTAAATATGATCAGATATAAAGAGACCGCCTTACGCGGTTGCTTGCCTTTGTCTCCTGCCTCGGTCTCGCGTTCCCAAATGGTACGTTGATGCCGCTTAGTCAGTGTTTATGTATCAACGGTTTATAGCCAAGAGTTTAAAAAAAGATAAGGAATATTTCTGTTTCTACTATTACAGTGATTACAGTAATGACAAGAAGTCGTACAGCAAGGGTTGGATTTCGAAAAAAAAAAAAACTCCGAAATAAAATAAATAATA
Organism: Psylliodes chrysocephalus; assembly: GCA_927349885.1. Classification (NCBI taxonomy): domain Eukaryota; kingdom Metazoa; phylum Arthropoda; class Insecta; order Coleoptera; family Chrysomelidae; genus Psylliodes; species Psylliodes chrysocephalus. The sequence goes on along the minus strand of OV651826.1, from coordinate 30,262,396 downwards.
ATAAAAAAAAATTTTGGGATAGTTTATAGTGCGATTTCGATTTTTTTTTAATTTACCTGTTATCCCTGTTCAAAGTAAATCCTTGGCGGCAGCTGCATCTGTAAGATCCCCAAATGTTAACACAGAAATGTTCACAAAGGTCTGGAGTTTGTAAACATTCATCGACATCATCACATTCGTTAGCTGATCTTCTTTGGAAGCCCGGTTTGCAGTCGCATCTAAACGTTCCTTTCAAATTGACACACTGCGATGAAGAAAAACGGCAAGGCTGCAATAAAATATTTTATATACATATTTTCAATATCTTTGTTGAAAGAGAAAATGTGGAATTAAATGTTGGCAAAATGTACTGGTTGTTTGATCCTAATTCCAAATTAACACTGAAAAAACAACTGCTAGTATACCTACTGCTACTGTATAAAGCTATTATCAAACCGGTTTGGACCTGTGGCATTCCTACAGCTATCAATTTTATATTGCCGTCCATTAATGATGCGACCAAGCAAGTAAATACTTCGTGTCATTGAGGATCAAGGACTCATAGCAGCAATTTAATTAATACAAACTCTTGTGCATATTTTAAGGAATCTATTTTTTAAATACTTACTCTATACATTTTACACTCGTCCAAATCTTCACATTCGTTAGTCCTTTTATTCAAATGATGCCCAGGAGGACATTCACAGGTGTAATATCCATGGTAATTTTTACATATTTGCGATGGTAAACATATGTGTATTCCCCTTGAACACTCATTTACATCTACAATAAAAATTATAACATAATAAATTTTCCTGTGTCTCCTTTCATAAATATTAAGTACCAACACATGAATCATCAGATTCGCTGAGCTCAAAACCTTTTTTACACTGCATTGGAGGAACACATTCAAATCTTCCTTTGAAATTCAAACATTTTTCATTCCTTCTACAAGGGTTGCTCTCGCATTCATCGATGTCTGAAACCATAAATAATTTAACATAATCTCTTAACTACTACAACAAGAAATACCTTCGCATTGTCCTCTAAAGTTGATTCGATAACCAGGTAAGCATTTCCTGAACTGGCCATTAATGATGTCATAGTAAGGGTTCAGTGGAGTGGGTCTTTCTGGTAGTACAAAATGTACAGTAGTGTAACTGTTAGTAGTAGGTTTAGGAGAATAATATGGTAAGGTTTCACCTGTAGTTTTAATTTTAGGCGAATAGTAAGGAAGGGTCTCATCTGTAGCTGTAGAGTGAGGTCTAAAGTGTAGTGTTGGACGCGGAGTGGTAGTGGTACTAGTTGTTGTAGAAGGTGTGGTAAACCTACCAATAGGAAACAAAGTGCCAGCTACAACACTGCTGTTGCTCCTTGATGGGTTGGGATATAAGTTATAATTAGGATAAGATATAATAGTAGTTTCACTAGTAGTACTGGGAGTTGTTTGAACTGTATAGGCTCTAGACGATACAAAAGGTGGTTCGTACACAGGAGTCCGATTTTCAGGTGGTGTATAAGCCGCTGCATTGTTATCAGGATATCTAGATGGATTCTGTGGAACAGGAGAATATCTAGAATAACTTCTTTCTGTACTTGTCGTACTAGGAGTATAGTATTGTCTTATAGGCTCGCAACGATAA